>JAKSZT010026446.1:9024262-9064039 GCA_026826555.1 Tolypeutes matacus | reverse complement strand
CCTTCCTCCCTCCCTCCCTCCCTCCCTTACTTCCTTCCCTTTCTTTCTTTCTTTCTACCTACCTACCTACATCTATCTATCTATCTTTCTTTCTACCTACCTACCTACCTACCTACCTACATCCATCTATCTATCTACCTATCTACCTACCTACCTACATCTATCTATCTATCTACCTATCTACCTACCTACCTACCTACATCTATCTATCTATCTATCTATCTATCTATCTATCTATCTATCTATCTAATCTGTTTCTGTCTATCAATCTTCATTATCATCATCATCATCTATCTATATATGATAAGGGTGGATAAAGAGTTGAGATTTTGGTTTCATGGATTCTACATGAGCACTTTGTTTTATAAAGTAATACTGCTCTTCAGCAATATACTGTTCATTTTCTCCTTAAATTTCACATTCAAACCATGTCTGTCCAACAACTAGCTTCCTGATGTTCTAAGTTCTAACATTCTTTTATTTTAATTTAACACAGATTTCTTTTGTGTGTATTGTGTTTATTTTTTAGTGGTTCAAATTTCACATAATTTATTATTTTAAAAATTATTCATTTTAATTTTTTATATGTACAAGTTATTGAATGCCAAATTTAAATCTCTAAAAAACACCCAATTAAAATGAACTTCCAAATTTTATCTTTTTTTCTGAACTTCCAGTGGCTATAGCCCTGACAATGGTGCTGGTAATAAATGTATCCATAAAAACAAGGATTTAAAAAAGTGATAAATTCTAGTGTTTATATTCTATTATAATTCAGAAAAGGTCATACTCATTTGGTTCAAATACTCTGGGCACTTGTTGGCATTATAGAATTAACTAGGATAGACTCTAATCACTATAGTAGGTAGGACTGTGTTAACCTACAAATAATAGAAAATCAGAAGAAAAATCACTTGTCCTGGAGATGGGTCTCGTTTTTCTTACCTAACCAGTAGTCCTGAGGTAGGCTCCCAGGACTCGTGTGGTGTGTCCAGGACTCTTCTTGGGATTCAGCCTTCCATTCAGCTATTCTTCACATGAAAATTTGACCTTATGCTTGTTATCTCTGATCCACCTTGAGCATTGCCCTGAGTTTCAGGCAGGAGAGGGAAAAGAAGAAAGGGTGCATGTCAGCTGCATCCGACACCTTTAAAAGAGATTTCTCTGAAGCCCCACTTCAATGCCATTGTGTACATGTCAGTAGTCAGCATTCGTTTATCTCTAATTGCAAGGAGTCTATAAACTGTAGTGTTTTATCTGAGCATGGTCTATCTCTGAACCAATGGTGTCCATGTTAGGTAGAAGGAAGGGAATAAGCAATGGCACATAGACTGCCATCAAGCTCGGCACAATCCACTAAGATCCATATACTTCCCTTATCACAGAGTACTCTAAAAAATGTAGTTCTCTCTTCATTTCCTCTTTGCATATGTGTGTGTGAGCTAGCCATGAAAAATGAGAAAGGGTTAACAAGGAAGCGCTACATCTTCAAAGATGTTCTTCTCAAGTTTGGAGTGGAGCCTTGGAAATCCCAAGTCTGTGCTTCTGAGGAAGAGTAGTTTGCTAAGTTATACTTTAACACAAGTGAAGCTGTGACATTGAGGAGTGAAGCTGGGAACAAGGACAGATGCTGAGTAGATAGTTGTTCACAGAAGGGATCTAAGAGAAGTAATTTGTGGTTTGAGGATAGTACAGCCAAATTTTGAGAGGATAGTAAATCCTCTTTCATAAAGAAATTTGAAATTAAAATGCCCATGCATTTTAATGCTTTTTGCTTTTTTCTCTGATTGAGTGACTGTTTCTTTAAACTTTAAAATTGTAAACTTTTTAAATTAGAGAAGTTCCAAGTTTACAAAACAATCATGCATAAATACAGGATTTCCAGCCCACCACCAACACTTTGCATTGGTGTGGAATGTTTGTTACAAATGATGATAGCACTTTTTGATAATTGTACTATTTTTTAACAGTAGTTACCTTTATTACAATTGATGAAAGATTATCATGTTATTTACATTAGGTGTGTTTTACCCCATATACCATTGTATCATTACAAACTTGTATTATTTTTATTATCTTCCATTTGTTATACTTCATAAAATAATATCTTGTACGATTAACTAGAGTCCAACGTCTACAATTGGGTTCACTGTGTTATACTGTCCTCTGCTCTATCTTTCAATTTTTATTCTAGTAATATACACATCCTAAAGTTTTCCTCTTTTAACCACATTCACCTATACAGTTCAGTGCGTTGACTACACTCAAGAATGTGCTAACTTCAGCACCATCCATTTCCAAACCTTTGTCATAAACCTAAATAGAAATTCTGCACAAGTTAAGCATCAGGTATCCATTCTCTAACCCCAATCTATCTCCTGGTAACTTGTATTCTAGATTCTAACTCTATAAGTTTGCTTATTACAATTAGTTCATATAAGTGAGATCATACAATATGTGTCATTTTGTGCCTGGCTTATTACACTCAACATAATGTCCTCACAGTTTGTCCATGTTGTTGCATGTATCAGGACTTCATTCCTTTTTTATGGCTGAATAATATTCCATTATACGTGTATACCGCATTTTGTTTACCTATTCATCTATTGATGGACACTTGAGTTTCTTCCATCTTTTGGCAATTGTTTGAGTCCCCCCTTTCAGTTCTTCTGGGTACATACCTAGTAGTGGGATTACCAGATCATATGATATTTCTATACTTCACTTCCTGAGGAACTGCCAATCTGTCTTTCACAGTGGCTGCACCATTTTACATTGTGCCCAGCAGTGAATGAGTGTTTCTTTCCTCCACATCATTGTCAACTCTTGTAGTTTTCTTTTTTTTTCTTTTAAATACAGTGACCATCCTAGTAGGAGTGAAATGATATCTAATTGTGCCTTTGATTTGCATTTCCCTAATAGGTATTGACGTTGAGTATCTTTTCATGTGCTTTTTAGGCATTTGTATTTCCTCTTTGGAGAAATGTCCATTCAAGTCTTTTGCCCATTTTTTAATTGGGTTGCTTGTCTTTTTATCATTGAGTTGTAGGATTACTCTATATATTCTGGATATTAAACTTTTATCAGATATGTGGTTACCAAATATATTTTCCCATTGAGTAGGTTGTCTTTTCACTCTCTTGACAGTCCTTTGATGCCCAAAAGTTTTTAATTTTGATGAGGCCCCATTTATCTATTTTTTTCTTTTGTTGCTTGTCCTTTGTGTGTAAAGTCTAAGAAGCCATTGCTTCCTTATATTTTCCTCTAGGAGTTTTATAGTCCCTGATTCTTATATTTAGGTCTTTGATACATTTTCAGTTAATTTTTGTATACGGTGTCAGATAGGGGTCCTCTTTCATTCTTTTGAATATGTATACCCAGTTCTCCTGGCACCATTTGTTGCAGACACTATTCTTTCCCTGTTGAGTAGACTTGGCAGCATTGTCAAAAATCAATTGACCATAGATGTGAGGGTCTATTTCTGAATTCTCAATTTGTTTCCATTGGTCAATATTTCTATTCTTATACCAGTACCATGCTGTTTTGGCCACTGTGGCTTTTTAATATGCTTTAAAGTCAGGAAGTGTGAGACATCCAACTTCTTTCTTTTTCAACATGTTTCAAGAGGATTTTTGGCCCTTATTGTCATCGGCAAGCTAGCCAGGGACTGGACCCCAAGGTGGCCTGCTGTGAGAATGGGGGATGGGTGCCCACAGCTGCTGCACAGAGAGAGCAACTCACTGTTCTTAACTGTAGTTTATCAGCCTCTTCATCACACTTTTCCCTGGATGCTGTACAGTTCCTCTCTGTTTAACAACTGTCTTGGTAGAATGACTGAGTCCTGGAGCTCCCTGTTCCATCATCTTCCCTATAAGTCTCTCCTGTAATGTAAACTTTTAATATACACTTAAATGTTGTAAAACTTTTATGTGGCAAGTTATGTAATTTTTGAACCCCATAGTCAGCATTATACATTAAAAAGCATATGTATATATCATCAGAAACAAACACATTTCACATAACCTGATATTGCCTTGAGATATGTGTGATATGTTTTTTTAATAAAAGATATATTATATAATACCATATTCTTCATTTCTTTTAACAGCATAATTTGAATTGGCATTTCCTTATTTACAAATATATCTTAATATTGAGTATGACTAGAGTAGAAAAGCTTAAAGATGATATTTAAAATTGTTTTATTTTTGTGTGAATATAAATGAAATTGTTTTAAAGTTTTGATAGTTTCCTAATATGTTTGAAAAGGCACAAAGAAAAAACAAATTTTCCATTCACCTTGAGATGTAGATATTCTAAAAAAAATTGTACCTGTGCTTAGATTTTTGCCAACACCCATAAACAGTAGTCTAAAACAAACTCAATGACTTTTAAAAGTATTCACTGGAGTTTGAAGCTGAGCAACACAAAAAAATGTTTATAACTAAAATTTTCATTATGTCTTAACTAAAATTCAATTTTGTTTTTTCATTTTCCTATTTCTAATCATAACTTCAATGAAAACAAAGACTAGTTCTGTGGGTATGATACCAAAAATTCAATCATCTCTCAAAACAGTTTTTCTCCTTTTGTAAATCAAATTAGTTATACCCTTAACATATGTGAAGGAAAATAAAATTATTTATAAGGAAAGGGAGTACTTATTAGTTTTTCAAATGTTTTTTCTTGGTGTTCTTACATTTTGATGAAATTGGTTGAGAGAAGTTGTGCGTAGTATGAAGGCTTTCTTTCATTAACCTCAAAAGTTATTTTTATTTTTATTTTTAACTGTCTCTCCTTCTTTCAGGCTTGGGCAAGAGTAACAGTCTCTGCTCAATCCTTCATTCTTTGGTTTGTCTTTACCTCATTGCAGGCACTTGGCATTTTGAGGCTCTGAAAGTTTCTGTTGGCTTAACTCAGTGCTTTCTCATATTACCATGGCTCAGCCCTATTCCTTCCTTTTTACCAAATGTTCTTATCTTCGGTTCCAATACAAGAAGGGTAGTCTATTAGAGAGTATTAATAAACTAATATATCTTAGTGCAAGTTTATACAGTGGTCCTTCTGAGAGTGTTATGCTCCAACATTTTATAAACTGGCTTCTGCACGACAGTTCTGCCAATATATGCTAATGCAAGCTCCCTTTATATATATACACATATGCATATATATTATATATATAATTGTTAGAAATGGGGCATCTGAGAAGATGGCATCGGAGTAGCTCAGGCAAGGTGCAGCTCTCTTACAAAATAGGGGAGAAGTTGTAGAAGTAATCTGAGGGAGCTGCTTTGCAGACCCCTGCAGGCCAGGAATGTGCTTCATGCATGGTCCAGGGGCCACTGGGGATGCAGAAATGGAGAGGCCAAAAGGAATACCATGAGTTGATACCCATGTGGCTGAGATCGCTGCCCCCCAAGGCAAATAGTCTTGGTAAAACCTGCAGCTTGAGTGGCCAAGGGAGAAGGGAAAGGACAGATTCCTCCCAGGGAAGAGAAAGGATGTGGTGGACGTTTGTCTTCTGCGAATGTAACTGCCATAACTGGCTAGCTCAGAAGAGGTAGTGGAAATTGAAGGATTCATCACTGTGGAAGGGTTTGCTGAGCAGCGCCATTTGCTGGCCAGCTGAGAAAGTGAAAAGAGACAGACTGGCCTCTCCCAATTCTTTCTCAGGCATGGTAGACCTGTACAGACCCCGTTAGTGGCTCCTTGCCACAGTTTTGACTACTTAAACAGGGAAATATTAAAGTTTTAGAAAAAATTAAACTAAAAATCAAAGAAGAGCTGTGACATAAAATGACCAGGCAAGAGAGAAAAACTGATCAACAGAGCAAAATCATCAACGTAAGCAGATGCCTAGGTGTCAACAAAGGAACAAGCCAAGAATCTAGATAGACTCAGGATTTAAGACAATTAATAAAGGATGTTCAAACAAACCTCCTTAATCAGTTTAAGGAGGTGAAGGAAAATATGACTAAAAAGATAAAAGATATTAAGGTGACACTGTGTGAGCATAAAGAACAATTTGAAAGACTGCAAAAAAAGTAACAGCTCATGGTAATGAAAGACACAGTGGATGAGATTAAAAATACATTACAGGCATATAACAGCAGATTTGAAATGTTAGAAGACTGAATAAGTGAATTAGAAGATAGGACATTTGAAAGAGAAAAGATAGGAGAAGAGACAGAAAAGAATGCAAAAAATTGAACAGGGTTTCAGGGAACTGAATGACAACTCAGGACACACAAACCTATGTATTATAGGTGTCCCAGAAGGAGAAGAGAATGGAAAAGGGGTAGAAAGAATATCTGAGGAAATACTGACTGAAAATTTTCCAACCCTTATGAAAGACATGAATATCAATATTCAAGAAGGACAACATACCCCAAACAGACTAAATCCTAATAGACCTACTCTGAGACATCTACTATTCAGATTGACAAAGGCCAAAGATAGAGGATTTTGAGAGCAGCAAGAGAAAAGCAATGCATTACTTATAAGAGAACCTTAATAAGCCTTAGTACCTCTTTCTCAAGAAACTATGGAGGCAACAAGGCAGTGGTATGATATGTTTAAGGTTTTGAAAGCGAAAAACTGTCAGCCAAGAATTCTTTATCCAGCAAAATTTTTCTTCAGAAATGAAGGTGAGTTTAAAGTCTTTACAGACAAACAAAAACGGAGTATGTTACCACGAGACTGAATTTACAAGAGATATTAAAGGATATGTTACAGTCTGATGGGAAAAGACAAGAGCCCTGGAGGAGAGTATAGAAATGAAGAACATAAGTAAGAGAAATTGAAAGGGTTATAAGACAGAAAATAGTAAGATATGACAACAAAAAGCCAAGGGATAAAATGGATGAAGTAATGTCTTTATAGTAGTAACACTGATTGTTAATGGATTGACCTCCCCACTTAAAAGTCATAGACTGATAGAATGGATATTTTTTTAAAAACAAGCCATGTATTTATTGTCTACAGCAGACTCACCTTAGATGCAAGGACACAATCAAGCTGAAAGTGAAAGTTTGGGAAAAAATATTCCATGCTAATAGCAATAAAAAAAAGAGCCGGTGTAATGATACCAGTATCAGATAAAATAGATTTTAAATGCAAAACTCTTATAAGACATGAAGTAGGTTATATATATTAGTAAAAGAGACAATTCATCAAGAAGAAATAACAATAATAAATAGTTATGTACCTAACATAGTTGCCCAAAAATACATGAGACACACTCTGGCAAAAGTGAAGAGAGGAATAAACATCTCTACAATAATAGTTGGAGACTTCACCACTCCACTCTCAACATTAAATAGAACATCTGGTCAGAGGATAAATAAGAAAACTGAGAACTTGAATAGTATGATGAATGAACTAGTTCTAAACACGTTTATAGAGCATTATACCCCCAAGCAGCAAGAAATGCATTCTTTTCAAGTGCTCGTGGATCTTTCTCCAGGATAGACCATATGTTGGGACATAAGTCAGATCTCAATAAATTTTAAAACATGGAAAAGATACAAAACACTTTCTTGGATTATGATAGAATTAAGATGGAAATTAATAACAGGTGGAAGAAGGGAAAATCAACAAATATATGGAGTTTAAGTGGTACACTCTTAAATAAGCAGTGGGTTAAAAAAAATTACAAGAGAAATCGGTAAATACCTCAAGACAACTGAAAATGAGAACACAACATACCAAAACTTATGGGATATAGCAAAGGCAGTGCTGAGAGGGAAATTTATAGCCCTCAATGCTTATATTAAAAAGGAAGAAAAAGCTACAATCAAAGGCCTAATTGCACACCTGGAGAAATTAGAAAAATTACAGCAAACCAATCCCAAAGGAAGCAGAGAGAAAGAAATAATAAAGATTAGAGCAGAAATAAATGAAATGGAAAAAAATAACACAATAGAGCAAATCAACAGAACTAAAATTTGTTTTTTTTGAGAAGATTGACAAAATTGATACACCCTTAGCTAGATTAACAAAGAAAAACAAAAGAACATGCAAATAAATAAAACCAGAAATTAGAAGGGTGACATTACCACTGATCCAGCAGAAATAAAAGAGATCATAAGGGGATATGATGAACAAATGTATGCCAACAAACTAGACAACATTGATGAAATGGACAAATTTCTGGAAACACATGAACAAACCACACTGACCCTAGAAGAAACAGAAGACCTCAATAAGCCAATCACAAGTAAATAAATTGAAACAATCATTAAAAACCTCCTCAAAATGAAAACTCCAAGACCAGAAGGCTTCACAGGTGAATTCTAACAATCATTTAAAGAAGATCTAATACCAATCTTGCTCAAATTCTTCCAAAAAATTTAACAGGAAAGAATGCTACCAAACTCATTCTGTGAAGCTAACACCACCCTAATATCAGAGCCAAATAAAGATATCATGAAAAAAGAAAATTATAGACTAATTTCTTTAATGAATATGGATGTAAAAATCCTCAACAAAATACTTGCTAACTGAATCCAAAAAGACATAAAAAATCATACATCATGATCAAATGGGCTTTATACCAGGTATGCAAGGGTGGTTCAATATAAGAAATTCAATCAATGTAATATACCCTATTAATAAATTGAAGAAGAAAAACCACATGGTCATTTCAATTGGTGCAGAAAAGGCATTTGACAAAACACCACATCCTTTCTTGATTAAAAAAACACTCTGAAAGAGGAATAGAAGGAAACTTTCCTAATATGAAAAAGTGCATATATAAAAAACCTAAGCTAACTTGGTATTTAATGGTGAAAGACTGAAAGTTTTCCCACTGAGATCGGGAACAAGACAAGGATGACCACTCTCCCCACAGTTTTTCAATTTTGTGCTAGAAGTTCTAGCTAGAGCAATTAGGTGAGAAGAGGGAATAAAAGTCACCCAGATAGGAATGGAAGAAGTAACACATTTGTTATTCACTGATGATATACTATAATTAGAAAATCCCCCAAAATCCACTATAAAACTATTAGAATTTATAGACAATTTCAGCAATGTGGCAGGATGCAAGATTAATACGCAAAAATCAACGTTTCTGTACACTACTAATGAGCAATCTGAGGAAGACGTCAGGAAAAAATTCCATTTACAATTAAAATAATCAAATATTTAAGAAAAATTTAACCAAGGACATAAAGGACCTGTATACAGAAAACAATAAAACATTACTTTGAAAATGATGATCTAAATAAATGGAATTATTTTCGGTGTTCATGGGTTGGAAGACTAAGTAACATTAAGATGTCAAGTCTACCCAAACTGAGATATAGATTTAATGCAATCTCAATTAAAAATTCCAATATCCTTCTCTTAAGAATTGGAAAAGCCAACTATCAAATTATTGTGGAACGGTATGGGCCCCTGAATAGCCAAAAATATATTTTTAAAAAAGGACAAGGTTGGAGGAGTCTCACTTCCAAACTTTAAATCTTATTATCTATCTAAAGTGTTATAAACAGCATGGTCCTGGCATAAAGATAGACAGATTGACTAATGGAATAGAAGTGAGAGTTTGGAAATAGACCCTCACATTATGGTCGAGTGATTACAAGGCTGTCAAACCCACTCAGCTAGGTCAGAAGAGCCAATTCAGCACATGGTGGTGGGAAAACTGGATATCCATATCTAAAATAAAGACAGAGGACTCTTATCTTACACCTCATACAAAAATTAATTAAAAAAGGGTCAAGGACCTAAATAAAAAAACTAGAACTATAAAACTCATAGAAGAAAATATAGGGAAACATCTTCAAAATCTTGAGCTTGGTGGTGGTTTCTTGCACCTTTTGTTCTTACAAGCAGCAAAAGAAAAAACAGATAAATGGGGATGCCTCAAAATTAAATACTTTTGGTCTTCAAAAGACTTTTTTCAAGAAATCATAAAGGCAGCCTACTCAATGGGAACAAATCTTCAGAAACCATATATCTGATAAGGGATTGATCTCCATGTTATAAAGAAATTAGACAATGACAAAATGACAAGCACCCCCATTAAAACTGGGCAAAGGAATTGACCTGACATTTTTTTTTTTTTTGAAGTGGAAATACAAATGGCCAAAAGGCACATGAAAAGATGTTCAACAGCACTATTAGGGAAATGCAAAGCAAAACTAAAATGAAATATCATCTCACACCATACAGAATGGCCATTTTTAACAAAACAGAAAACTTCAAGTGCTGGAGAGGATGTGGAGAAATAGAAACATTCCTTCAATGTCGGTGGGACTGTAAAATGGTGCAGCCTCTCTGGAAGATGATTTGGCAGTACCTCAGGAAAATAAATATAGAACTGTCATATGATCCATCAATCCTGCTACTAGGAATATATTCAGAAGAACTGAAAGCAAGGATATGAACAGATATTTGCATGCCAATGTTCATAGTGACATTATTCACAATTGCTAAAAGATGGAAGCAACATGTATCTGCCAGCTGATGAATGGATAAACAAGATGTGAAATTTTCATATATTGGAATATTACTTAGCTGTAAAAAGAAATCAATTGGGGAAGCACATTACAACATGGAGGAACCTTGAAGATATTATGTTGAGTGAAATAAGCCAGACAGAAAAGGACAGATATTGCATGGTTTTACTGATATGAACTAAATACATTTAGTAGACTTATGGAATTGGACCATGAGAGTAGGCTGGTGGGAGATGGAATATGGGATAAGAAGGGAGAGAAGAGATGCTGGATGTATGAAGAAAGTTTAATAAGGTCAAATATAAATATGTGGTAATGGTTGGACTTAATGGTAATACATTATAATGAATGAATGAAACAAACACTTGATTTATGGATGTGATTGTGGCAAAATGAGTAGGTTAGGAAGATTAATGTCTGTTGGAGTACAGCTGGAGAGTAATATTGGGGATGTATACTAATGATTTGGAAGTAGATGAGGATTGTGTTTAATAACATAAATACAGGAAAGTTCTACTACAGGGTGTTAAGAATGTGGTGATACATGGGGAAAACAATGAATGTAATTTCTGGATTATAGTTAACAACAACATTGTAATGTTTTTGTAGCAAAAGCAAAGTTGGTACTATATTAATTTTAAAGGTTAAAAAAAGGAATATGGGGTTTGGTTTTGTGAGATATGAATATGATTAAGAATTCTTTTTATTTTCTTCATTTTTATTTCATTACTAAGGAGTCCTTGACTATGTCATTTTACCAATCTGTATCCATCTGTGTGTCCTTCTGAACACTAAAGGAACAACTGAGCTAGCAGTTGGAATTCGGTGAGATAAAAGTGCTGGAAAAGAACTTTTTAGGAGTAATGATTCCATTACTTGTTGAGCAACCTATTCTTTTATTTTTGTGAATTTGAAAGAATGTTAAAAAAAAAAAAAAAAAAGAAACAGTGCATCTGAGTTCTCCTCTCTCTGCTTACCTTTTGCTAGTTCATTGCTACCCAAACTTCTCTGACTAAAGGAAAGATTCTTTTATGGCATTTCCACAAATGTAGATATTTGCATGTATTCCCAATGGTCTGACTCTAAGGTGGCATCTGGGGTGGCACACTTTCGACCAGGAAGGTAGATGAATGGATCTCAGAGAATGGCAGAGGAGGAAACCCAGGGAACTACAATATTCAGAGGACAAACAGGGAGGAAGAGGAGGTGAGGAAGGTGAGTTTAAAGAAGCGATCTACAAACCAAGAGAAGGTGATGTTACAGAAATTAAAAGAAAAGAGAGTAGTTGAAGACGTTAAACACTGCATAGGCAGAATTATATTTACAAAGAAATTAACTGGAAAGTGATGGGAGACCATAGTATAGTGGAAAGAAGCGGTGTAAACCAGCTATTTTGGAGCAAGTGGTGACAAATTAGAAAGTGTGACTTTAAGTGCTCGAGGTTTGTGTTTGGAAGGAAAGAGAGAGGGAGAGAGGACACTCAGCTGAGGTAAACATTTGTTTAAAGATGAGAAAACTTGAACCTTTCTTTGGCTAAGCAGGAGAGTCAAAAGAAAAAGGTGGAGAATCCTAGGAAAAGAGAAAGGTTGGGCGTACAAAAGTTTGGGGCAGATGCCACATTCTCTGAGGATATGGGGACAGGAAATCGAAGGAATTCACCAATAGTGGATTCTATTTTCTTGTGAAATAGGAGGCCACATTAGGCTTAGCAGGAAAGAGGTTGTTTCAGGGTAAGTGTCCTCCTAAGACTGATTGAAGTTAGGAATGGCCATTTAGGAAGATGGCATTAGACTGACCAGTGACATGTAAAGGACTTTGGTTTCCAGCAGTCTCTAGCTTCAGGCTATCATTTCCTTTCATCTCTTTTCCAACCATCTTATAGAATAGTTATGAAGATAACTTAAAAGACAATCTAAGAGGAAAACACCTAGAGAAAACAAAGTTTTCAGCCCACCAGACTGGGCTGACATCGTCTGGATTTTATGCCCTCTTTAGCTTAGCCACACCAGCCAAGAATTAAGTTGAAGAGATCCAGCTTGACTGACTGCTTGTGAACCAGTGTTGAGCAGCACTAAGTCCTTCCAAATAAAATAATTTATTAGAAGAACTTTGTTACACAGATGATGAAAGACCTGACGAGCCAAAGAGAGACACAAAGACAACCCATAATTTAGCTGTGAGAGGAAGCCCTTATCGGCCCTGGGACTGGAGGTAGAAAGAGCAGTCCAGTTAAAGGAGCTCAGAAGGGAGAGAATACAGGCAAGAACAGAGAACGTGAAGTTAGCTGCCTGCTGGGAGTTGTGATCACAAAGACAGGTCCTTTCCGTTGTGAGGAGATGGAGGAGACCACAGGGGGAGAATGCACAGTCCACACGCTTCTCCCTTTCTCTGGCACTCCACTCTTGCTACTGCTTCCCATTGACTGAAAATACCAAGAAACCAGAGGACAAGGCCACCTGAAAGCATAGTTTCCTGAGATGCAGAGCAGAGCGGGAGATGGGCAGGGAACAGATCTGAAAGTAAACAGGCAGTTTCAGGTCATATTTTGCAAGTCAGAGATACGGGATTTATAAGGACGAAATACTGGAAGCCGCTTAAGCACTGGTGCCCGGTCTTATTTCTGCAGGAAATACACCCAGGTCATCCAGTTCCCTCAAAATCCATTAGGGGAAAACAGAGTCAGAAGAAAAATAGACGGAGCATAATGCCCTGCAGAGTCCCCTGATTCTTGAGCCTTCCAAGTTCCGAGAGCCCAGGAGGAGGCAAAGTTTCTTTGGCCAGTGGCTTAGGTGAATCCCCTTCTTCAACCTCGATGGCAGGATCCTCTTTGCAGACTGATTAATTCTCATAACTACAGGCTGTCTCCATTCTTTCCTGTTATGGGAACTTAGCCTCTTCATAGCTTTCTTCGATTCTGCTAAAACTTGTTCAATATCTACATTGTGGACTGCGTTACCTGTGAATGGCCCTGTGCTCTTTTTGCAGGACAGAGGGGTGCTTTCCTCCCTCTCCCAGGCTTTAGAGGAGCATGAATTGCCTCCTGATGCCTGTTTTAACAGGCAATACACTCAATTAGCTGTTTCCCTTTTGGTCATTCCCTAACTTGATCACTTTTGTCTCTTACTCCAGTCTCTGGGAAGTTGACTCCTTGCTGTCTCAATGGTGTTAGAAGGCAACCTCTGTTTCATGCCCAGGTAAATGTGGGTTACAGTAGCATTTCTGTTTATAATAGCAATGTGCTATGAATCCAGATACCATAATTCCAGATATAAATCTGATAAACCTGTTGGATCATTAGCTCCAACAGCTTGACTGGCAATTTTCTTTAATGCTTTGACAGAGTATCTTCAAGTCATAATCAAGTAGGAAACAGCTAAAATACCCACTTACTTAAAGAAATAGCAAGAGGTTTGCATACAAAAAGGATTGGTCTTTGTATTAATAATATGAGTGTCTCTTATTATTAAGATGAGCTCATATTAATAATACGAACACCTGTGCTTGTTTGTCATACCATGACAAACAAGCCCAGATGAATTCATCTTCAGTTTTAGTCTATTAAAAGCCTGATAACGTAACTTTTGTGAAGTGAGGAAAAATATTTGGAGATGTTCCTGACATACTGTAGCTAAAATAGGATTACATATAAAGGTGAAAAGAAACAGATGTATATAGACAACAGTTATTTCTCCACCCACTTCAAAACAGGTTTTCACTTTTATTCTCTAAGAACAAAATGCAATCTCTTCAAAGAGGAACTGGTTTATTCTATTTGACTTATTTAGCAGAGCTTTAAATCTAAATATCTTCTCAGCATGGTAGGGTAGGTCAAACAGCAAAACAAGATTGGGTCAAAGGTCAGGACAGCTGACAGAAGTCAGCACAGAAGGTAGACCATGTTAGTTATTAAGAAAGAAAGTAGGTGACAGGGAACTTGGAAAATGAAAAGGAAAATTCATTGCTTTTGCTGAAATAATAACATAAGTTGCCACAAACAAGTCTCCTTTTCCTAAATCACATGTGAAGTTCAGAAAGAGAATAATATTGTATTACTTTTGTCCTTTTCCATTCTTCACTGTCCTTTTTTTTTTTTTCTTTCATTTTAATCTTGTCCTATTTGTTTGAGATTTCCACTGAGTTAGTTATCTATTGTAAAACTGGACATTGGTCCTGGAAATTATTCATTCATTCACTCCCTTGCTTCAGCTTTTACAAGTTCTACGAATACTTTTTGCGAGCCTTGCGTGCATTAGGCATTGCTCTAGGTGCTGGCCCAATAGCAATAAATAAAACAGACAAAATTAGTGCCCTTACATTCTCCTGAGGGGAGAGAGACAATAAATTGATTAAATAAGTAAAATACATGATAGATAATATGCAAAATTCTACACAGTGATAAATTTTATGGCAAAAATTACATAGGACAGGTGACAAAGGTGGCTAGAGAAATCTCAGCTTGTTAGAGAGGACCAGGTAAATCCCCTCTAAGAAGATAAAATCTGAGTTTTCTGTGCGTTTTCTCCCACCAGACAGAAGAGAATGAGCCATTTGGCTGTTTGGGAAGAGAGTGTTCTAGGCAGAGGGCACAGCAGGGGCTTTAAACCTGAACAACTGGAGAAATGGAGTTGCTTTTACAGAAATGTGAAAGCCTGTGGAAGGAGAAGGTTTGGGGACAGAGAAGATTGAGGGCTCACCTTAAGTCAGGTAAAGATTGGACACCTATTAGACATGCCAATGGAAATGTTGGGTAGGCAAATAATTTAAGAGGCAAGTTCTGTGCTGGGGGTATAGATTTGGTGTTTGTCAGTGTACAGATGTTTTCTGTAAAGCTCCAGAACCAGAGAAGATCATAAAAGAACTAGAGTCAATAGAATAAGAACTGCTCAAAGGATTGATTGCTGGGGACAGGGCTGCCATACACTGCAGCACATCCAGCAGGTGTCATGCACCTCGACTATAAAGAGAAGGGAAAGCAGCGCTCTGTGCAGAAACAGGGAAGCTAAGAGTGGGGAATCCTGAAAGCCCAATGAAAGAAGTGTTTCAGAGAGGAAGAAGAACCAAGGCTATCAGGTACCATTGATAGGTCAAAGAAGATGAGGACTGAGAAATCACCACTGGCTTTACCGTATGAAAGAAATGAGACCTGAATCTTCCCTGGGAGTAATCCACTATCGAGTAGATGCCAACCTGGAAGGTTTTATGACAGAGTTAAGAGAACAGAGCCAGGAAAAGGGCTTGGGTGGTAATTCTGACTGAGGGGGATGGGAAAGAGAGCAGAGAAAATGTGATGTGACCTTGTAAGTGCTGGTATGAAAAACTGTTAAGAGCTAAGGTAAATATTTGAAAATATTATGCAGTAAGTCACCAAGAATATATTTTCTGAGTGGGGGAGACTTTTCTACTGAAATTTAGTCTGGAAGATGTTCATTTCCCATTTAAAGCTGGGCTGACCATGCAATTCTGTCATTAATGTTGTTCTGGGTTCTGCTGAATAATCAAATAGACACGACATCATCTTGGAGGCAACTGACAGTAGCATGTGGCCGAGGAAGCCCTGGAGATTTGTGCATTTTGTAGACCATGCAGTATCCACTAGACACAGGAGTACTTGAAACAATGTGAAGCAGTTGAAGGGCATGCATTGGCATCTTGACTTTGAGATCTCGATTTAATGCAGAATAACTCTCTAAAATCAGTTTACTGGCCGTAATAGTAGAAGAGATCATTCTATCATTTTAGCATTTATCCGTAAGGGAAAAGAAAAAGCTTAGGACATAATGTAGAATATAAATGCGAAATTATCAAAATCCTGAAAAACCAAGGAAGAGACATTTCACTTGGCTACACCTGGCTAAATGTTTCACCAATTCTGAGTGAAGAGCTTTTAGAAATTCCTATCAAAACCATGCTCTGTGCTAGCTGTAATACACTGCCCTTTGTACTTTTGAAAGACAGGTTATTATGAATAAGTGAAATCTCTGAATTTGGGCTTTTTAGGTGCAAATTCCAGCTTTCTTATTTTCACTAGCTATGAGACTTTGAGAAAGCTAATTTACATCACTAAGCCTCAGTTTACCTTCTTATAAAATACATGTAACAAAAATGTATAACTAAGAAAATGGTTTTCTACATTAAATGAGATAATACAACTGTAGTGTTCAGGACACGATAATTACTCAATAAAATTTAGATCTATAGGTATGCGTAATTTAGGTCTTTAGTAAAATCTCTAGAGTGTTCATTCCTGGTAGGGGATTAGTCAATCTCAATTGGTATTTTTCTTTAAAAATTCCTGAGTAAAAAACCCTTTACATCTGGTTATGGATTGGATAGACTTTCATTGATCATTAACATAAAGACGTTGGCACTCCACGTGGGCAGACCAAGCAAGACCTTCCCCACTAATATTGTTTACAGTCTGGGTTGTGCTGTGTCAGTGGCATTTGAATTGAACCTTGAAGGGAAGTTGGGTATTCAGCAGTTAAGGTGTAAATTCTGCTCAGATATGAAGGAACAGTGGCATGAAATGGTTCCTACAGCGAATCAGGGAGTGATGGGGTGTGACTGGAGCAGAGAGTACAGCACCTGGGAAGCAGGCCTCAGGGTTCCTCAGGCAGGACAGCACATTTCATTATGTGCTGAGGGACTTCACTACAGAATTCATAAAAAAACTTTTAAAAGCCCTCTTAGGGGTATAATCAACATACAATGAACTGTACATTTTTAGAGGTACGATCTGACAAGTTTTGACATATGTATACACTCAGGAAACCATCACCCCAATAAAGAAATAAGCATCTCTATCACCCCCAAAAGTTTCCTCGTGCCCCTTTGTAATTCCTCCCTCCTGCAAAGCCCTAAATCTCTTTCTCAGGTAACCCCTCACCTGCTTCAGTCACTAGAGATGCATTTGTATTTTTTCAGAATCTTATAATAAATGGAAGCAGAGAAAATGTATACTTTGCTGCTCTGGCTTCTTTCATTCAACGTAATTATGTTGTGATTCATCCATGATTTTCGAATATATCAATAGCTCATTCTTTTTATTCCTGAGTAGTATTTCATTGCATGTGTATCTACAATTCATATATTGTTTCACCATGAATGGGTGTATGTGGTTTTTTTCTTTCCCGTTTGGGGCTATCACAAAGCTGCTCTGAATATTCACGTACAAGCCATTGGCACATGCTTTCACACCTCCCGGGCAAATGCCTGCGAGTAGCGTGGCAAGGCCACGTGGTAAGTGCTTGTTTACACTTTTAGGAAACTGTCAGACTTTTTCTAAAGTGATTGCACCATTTTACATTCCCATCAGTGGAGACTGGGGATTTCAGTTGCTCCGCATATTGCCAACACTTGGTATAAGAAAGTTTTTTAATTTTTTCTTATTTGAGCCTTTTACATACATACATAGTGATACCTCATTGTGGTTTTGATTTCCATTTTCCCAATGATTAATGCTGGTGAGCAGCTTTTCATGTGTTTACTTGAATGCGTATCATCTATTATGAAGTGTCTATTCAAATATTTTGCCCATTATTTTAACTGGGTGGTTTGTTTTATTATTGTTGAGATTGAGAGTCCTTTATATGTCTGGTTACAAATACTTTATCAGGTATGTGATGTACTGTATTTACAATTTAATTCTATTGTGATCAGAGAGCTAACTTTGCTTTACTCAAAATCTCTTATGGAACATGTTCCATGTTCACTTGAAAAGAATGTGCAGTCCTCATTGCTGGGTGGAGTGATTAAGCTGGTTGGTAATATTGTTCAACTCTTCTATATCCTTATGGATTTTTTCCTTTCAATTATTGAGAGAGGTGTATTGAATACTCTAACTATAACTGTGGATTGATTGATTTCTCCTTTCAGATCTACAAGGTTTCTTTTATGAATTTTGAAGCTCTATTATTAGATGCAGAATCATTAAGATTTTTATGTTCTCTTTAGGCATTGGCCACTTTGTCATTATAAAATGGTCCTTTTTATTCCTGGTACTATTTTTTTATTCTGAAATACACTTTTTCTGATATTACCATAACTACCCCAGCTTACTTTGGATTATTGTTAACATGCTATATATTTTCCCATACTTTATTTTTAATCCTTTGTGATTTAAATTTAAAATAGGTTTCTGGTTGGTAGCATATAATTGAGACATGCTTTTTAAAATCTAATCTGAAATTCTCTGCCTTTTAAATTGAGTATGCACACCATTTACGTTTCATGTAAATATTGGTATTGTTGAGCTTAAATATACCATACTCTTATTTATTTCCCCATTTTGTTTCATGTGCTTTTTGTTCAGTTTTTCTCTAATAACTTTTTGAGTCATTGGGTATTTTTTTATAGTTCTATTTCATGCCTTTTAGGTTTTTGAACTATAACTGTTTATTGTGTTATTTTGGTGGTTGCTTTAGGGTTTATGACGTACATTTTTAACTTAACAGAGTCTACCATGAAGTGATATCATGCCACTTCCCCTATGGTATAAGAACCTTACAAGAGTATACTTCTATTTCTCCCTTCCTGCTCTTTGCACTTTTTTTTGTCATCCTTTTAATTTTGACATACGTTAAAAAACCCATATTTAACCCACATTAAACAGCCAAGTATCTTTTAAAGAGTTTTTATTAATACAAAAATTTTATTTTATATTTACTCAGTGCCATTTCTAGTGCTCGTAATTCATGGTGGACATTGAGATTGCTGTCATTTGCTTTTCTCCTGAAGGAGCTGCTTTAACCTATCTTATAGAACAGACCTGGTAGTGATGAAGTTTTCTGCCTTTTTTGGCCTGAAAATTTTTCTTATTTTGCTTCTGCTTATGAATTATGATTTTGGTTGAATGTAGAATACTATGCTGATGGAATTTTCTCTTTCAGTACATTTAATATTTTTCTTCACTATATTCTAACCCTCATTATCTCCAACAGAAATCTGCTGCCATTCCTCTTTTTCCTTTGTATGTCATTTGGTCTTTCACTCTGCTCCTTTTAAGATTTTCTCTTCATCACTGCTTTTAAGTAATTTGGTATAGTTTCTTCCATTTTTCTTGTGCTTGGAGTTTGTTGAACTTCTTGGAAGTATATATATATTTGAGCTTCTCATGAAGTATTTAAAGTTTTCTTCAAATCCTCTTTCTGACCTTCCAGAGTCTACATAATATATATTACGCCACTGATAAACTTAGAATTATAGAATTTATAAAGGTTTGTATTTAAAACCTAGGGTCTTTTAGAATGTTTACAACTCTGGTAGCATTGTGGAGAATGATCAAAATAAAGGAAGAAATTAAAGATTGAGGAGTTCAGTTGAGAGACTAAGGCAACATTAGAGGAAAGAAATACTGAGTCTTTAAATGTAAGCAATAGGAAAAAAAAGTAGAAAAGACCAACATAACAATATTTATGAGATACAGTTTACTGTTTGGCCAGGGTTTAGTGAGGGACAGAGAGTAAGCTAGGAATTTTCATTTGCATCCAGTTTGGGCACTTGAGGGCTATTTATTCCATTAATCAACACATGGCAAAGCATGAGCAATAAGCTTGAAGGGATAAGAGAGATGATGGTTCTAGGTGTTAATTTGTGTGTCATGCAGAATATTCAGGTTTAAATGCATGTTAACCAGTTGATAGGCTTGACTGTAGAGTTTTATTTAGAAGATGGCAGCAGAGAGGAAATCAATCATATTATGGGCACTTATGATATTGCTTGGTTAGCACAGGCGGATACAAATGAAATAAATAACAAGATGCTGGAGCATGCTTTGTATCTAAGTTAGCTAGAAGTAGGGTAGCCAATGAATGAAGTTAAATAAATTCACCAGGTTAAGAGGAAAAAATGGCCCCATGTAATCAAAACCCCAAAAGTAAGGCTTTCTAGAAGGTAGGAGAAAGAAATAAGGAAGGTAATAAAAGGAAACAGTAATATTGACAACTGATCATAGGTAATCTTGCAAATGGAAGTTTCAATAGCATGACTGCTGTGTGAGCAATCATAAAGTAGCTAAAGGATGCTTGGGAGGTAAGGGAACGGAGACAGAGTAAACTCTCTTCCCTTTTGGGAGACAGGAAGGAGAGAGGTAGTAAGAAAAGAGCCTTGGAGAGTTTTGAGTTTAAGAGAGAAAGAGAAGCCAATTTATTTAGGGCCTGTATGTATACAATGTAAGTTTCTTAAAACATATTACATAATTTATAATATTATTTACAATAATCACTCTATGAGGTAGTATTTGTTTCCTCAATTTACAGTTGAGAAAAGAAAAGACTCAGAAAACTTCAATAGCCTGCCCATTGTCCCATGCTTGCTAAGGGACAGAACTGAGCTTCATACTCAGGTATATCCAAATCCAGACCTAATACTTTTTTTACTCTACCATGCTAAGTGGTAGAAGAGGTTGGGTTTGATAAAAGGATATCTTTCTTTTATCTTAGACAGAAGGAAGAAAAAATATAAGTGAATACAAAGATTTTTATGACTAGAGGCAGAGGGAAATAGAAAGGTTCATATCTGATGGTCCTATTTTATCTGCAAACGAATGTCCCTGCAGGAGTATCGCTGGGGGATTGGAGTGATTAATAAAGGTTTAGATCAGTTGTTACAGTAAATAGGAAAGTTGATCAGAAATAAATGGTGGGCGTATGTTTGCTCATCTTCTAAGGGCATTTAGGAGAATTTCTTTGAAGGTTTAGCTATATTTCTATTATTAAAAATGGAGCATATGAAGTTCTTAATAAGAAATTAACTCTGTTGATGTTATCTGGAAAATTATAGATAAACTATGATTTTGGTACACCATTTGGTTCAGCACTTGATTATTTGCAAAAAAAACATTTGAACTTTACCAGAAAATATCCTAGAACTTATTGAGTTTATTATATTTTTTAAGTTAAAATCCTCGGGGGGGGGGGCAGCAGATATGCATCCATTTGAGATTGGACATACAGGCTTTTAAAAAAAATTAAATTCAATAACTTATTTCTTCAAAATGCTCTTTCTAAATTCTAGTAAATAATTTTTAGTCCAATAAGAATGAACCTGTTTATGAAATATCTTGAAGTCAAAAGACAATATTGATTTGAAAAAAATATAGAAGTGATATTGTATTCGTCAGCCAAAGGGGTGCTGATGCAAAATACCAGAAATCGGTTCGTTTTTATAAAGGGTATTTATTTGGGGTAGAAGCTTACAGTTACTAGACCATAAAGCATAAGTTACTTCCCTCACCAAAGTCTACTGCCACTTGTTGGAGCAAGATGGCTGCCGGTGTTTGCCACTTCTCTGCAGTGGGGTTTCTCTGTGACTCTCTGCCCACCAGGGGGGTGGAGACGCAATGTCCTGACGTGGCCCAATCAAAGCCTTAATCATTATTTATTCAAGTAAAGGTGAAACCTCTGAATCCAATATAATCTAATATGCCCAGAAGAAAAGACCAGTTCACAAACATAATCCAATATCTATTTTTGGAAGTCATAAGTAATGCCAAACCGCTACAGATATTTTCTCCTTTATTCATGAAAACCAATCATGATCGCAAAGAGGATTGTTTTACACAAATGTTTTAAATAAATTTCTTTCAATAAATGGAAACAGTGAGGATTAATTCCATCTATTGAGAGAAAATTATATTTACCCGTAAGTAAAATGGCATTAAGAATGTATTAGAAAAATGTAGGATCATCCTTTAGTCTTTGTTACAAAACTAAATAATAAATAAACAAGTATTGAAATGTTTACCAAGGGAATAGAATGTAGGAAATTATTAACACTATTTGGATGATGGTTGGGGAAGAAAAAGGCAAATGGCAATATGAGGAAAGGCTTCTCGGGAGATCTGGCATTTGAGTGCCTCAAAGGATGGTTAGGATTAATCAGATTTTTTAATAGGGAAAGGAGCTGTTATATAGTGAAAAATGTAGTAGCTAATATTTATATAGTGCTCACTACTTACCAGGTACTAAGGTAATCAATCTTTAAATAATCTGGATATTATATCTGAGGTAGTTGCTATTGTTATTGTTTTATAGATGAGGGAAGTGAGTGAGGCTTCGGGAAGTTAAAGAACTTGCACGAGTTTCCACTCCTGGAAATAAAGCTGGGATTCAGAATCTGAGCCCATTTTCCTAGCCGTTATTCTTATCTCTCTAAGCATAAAACCTGAAAGAATGAATTAATGCCTCTAGACTAGTCTTGAAGTAAAAGTGTCTCAGATAACGAAACTCTATGCCATTACCTGTGAGGCAGTCAGGACAGATATTATGGTTCTGAGATCACATAATCTCATGTCAGAAATAACTTAAGAGTTCTAGTTTTCAGTTCAGTGCTTGTCTCTTTTGTTCAAATGTCGACCATGTGCCATTCAGCAGTCATTCATTTGGCAACAAATAATTATTTAACATCCATTAGGTTCCAGGCATTCTTCTAGACGCTGGGGATCAATGAAGAACGCGATAGATGACATCCCCTTTTCACGAAGTTTACATTTTACTAGGGACAGGCAATAAATAAACACATATGGACATAAACTAAAAATATATAAAGCAGCGATGCATCTGGGAAGGGAAATAAAACAAAGTAAAGTAATAGAGAGGGCCAGGAGCCAGTTAAGCCTGGATGACCAGGGCAGGCCTCTCTGAGGATCTGATGCTTACTCTGAGGGATGAGTGGTGAGAAGAAAGAGGAAACACAGTTGAGTAGTCCAGCCAGGAAGGATGTGAGTGTCAAGACCCTAAGACAGAGATGCAGTAAGCATGGTCAAGAAGAAGAAAGCAGGCCAGTGTGGCTTGCACCTAGGAAAGGGAGAGGAGAAGTGAGGAG
The DNA here is from genome assembly GCA_026826555.1 of Tolypeutes matacus. Taxonomy (NCBI): domain Eukaryota; kingdom Metazoa; phylum Chordata; class Mammalia; order Cingulata; family Chlamyphoridae; genus Tolypeutes; species Tolypeutes matacus. The sequence continues at coordinate 9,040,754 of JAKSZT010026446.1, read as the reverse complement.
GCAGAGTTAGGCTGGCCACCACGGAAAGGTGTTCAGGAGTTTGTGTAATGTTTGTGGGCAAGCTCCAGAAATTTACTACTTCGTGTGCAGTTCTCAGTCACCATTTCCCAAAGCATACACCCTAAGATTTTTCACGATACCCATGTAAACTATTTTTTCATGACTGTGTTCTTTATATACTTTTTCCTATAAATATTTAAGAAATTCAAAAGCAATTCACATACTATTATAATCAGCATGCAGGACCTAAGAAAGAAAAACGAAGCTTAGTGTGATCTCCAGGCACTGGGAAAATTCTAGCAGAGACTCCAACAGGACAACAATGTACCATAATACAGATGTGGATACTTCTGGAAATGTGGTTTTAGGCTCTAGTGTATTTTGTGGACATAGATTCATAGAATCATAATGTTAGAGCTGTAATGGAGCTCAGTGATCATCTCATTTTATAAATGAAGAAATTGGAGTCCAGCCAAGTTATGCACTTGCCCAGGGTCATAAAACTCATTAAGCAGAGCCAAAATGAAATTATTCCTGTAAGTAAGATGCTGAAGAAGGGAAATATAAAAATTGCCCTTTTTATTCATTGACTCTGCCAAAGTATTTCATTCTGTCTATAGTAATTCATTGAGTTTGAAGCCAATATTTTGTGCAACAAAACGATCGCCCCATCTACAATGCTTTTCCTGCCTGTCCCCTGCCCTAGGGAGATGAGCCATCTCCTCACTTGTCCTCCCACTGAATGCAAGAGCTGCTGCTATTACAGCCCATTTTAGATGCCTTCTCTGTCTGCCTCACCTTCTTTCACCCACCTTTTGACTCTAGCCTTGGTGTGGCCACCATTGTACAGGTGTAACCTGAAATTCTGTGACTCAGCTGCAGCTCCATTACATAGCTCTCACTTTCCCTGCTGAGAACTCTGTGCATGGATGCCTGCAGGGAGCCACTCGGTCTTTCTGAGGTCAGAACAAACCAGGAACTATGAGGAGCCCCTTCAGCATTGTGAGGGGGCAGGAATCAATGGATAGTTACACTCCGCATCCATTGCTAAGGTGGGCGATTCTGAGGTTCACCTTACGTGGCTCCTAGGAATCCAGTGGAATTGACCACTAATGCCACAGCAATAACCAGTTTAACACCACGCCATCCAGTTGGCTTTCACTCTTTCCCTGTGCTGTCAGTTGAATTGTGTCCCCAAAAAGATCTGTGCAGGTCCTAAGCCCCGAAACCTGTGAATGTGCCCTTATTTGGAAATAGGGCCTTTGCAATATAATTAGTTAAAATGAGGTCACACTGGATTGGGGTCGGCCATAAAGCCAATATGACAGGCGTCCTTATAAGAAGAGAGAAATTTGGACACAGAGGCAAAGAAGACACGGGGAACATGGCCACGTGAAGGAGGCGAAGATGAGAGTGATGCTGCCACAAGCCAAGGACCACCAAGGACTGCTGGTAACAGCCAGAAGCCAGCCAGCAGTACACGGATTCTCTCCCAGGGCTTAAGAGAGAGCATGGCCCTGCTGACACCTGGATTTTGGATGTCTGGCCTCCAGAACTGTGAGACAATAAACTTTCTGTTGTTTTTAAGCCCCCCAGTTTGTGGTCCTTTGTTATGGCAGCCCTAGAAAAAAAGCACACCCCGTTTCTATGCTTCCCAGCCCCCCATTCTGGCTTCTTGAAATTACTTCCCCAAATAAGATGCCTCTAGACAATCCCTTGTTTGAGGCTATGTTTTTTGAGGGAACCCAGGTTATGTTGGTCATTTGTTTACATACCAGTTTCTCCCCACCTTTGCATCCTGAACGTCTGACTTATTGTTGGCACACAGTAAGAACACAAAACATGATTTCTTAAAAATGAAATAAAGCTATTTGTTGAATGAATATATTATAGGAGTGAAAATAGTGGGATTCAATCCCTGCCCTACACTATATTTGGAATTTTATGACTTATGCACACACCGTTGGTCATCAGTTGGAAGAAAAATTAAATGGCAAAATGAAGAGTATGGAAAAGAGTGCTAAAGGAAATCGTGAAGGGGAGCAATAAGACATGGCAGTGATTTCTAGGGAAGAATGTATGGATTCGTGAGCTGTATTAACTACTTAAATAAAGTTTTGGTAAAAAAATTAGAAACAAGAAAGATCACAGGTATAAGAGACAAGTACTGCCCAGGATGGGTGGTAAAGGTTTGCAGATAATAAGGAAAAGCCCCCATTATTAAATCCTTGTTGGGATTAAGTCATTTTCATTAGAAGGGGAGAGGAGTCTCAAACTGGAAAGAGTAGAACTAATTGTGTCATAAGTTGTCTGCCCCAAAAAGGTAAGTGGATAGAAAAATATGATTCATGTTCTTTACTTGGATTCATGTCTTTAAATCATGTTGCAGGGTGTGAACAGAAGTTGTAAGTGGGTCCCACACAGGCCACGTAAGGGATCATAATAGACACACATCATTTCCACTTTCAGTGGGGGTTCTAAAGGGGTACACGAGGGAATCATGTAATCAGAGTGTTTTTATTTATTTATTTATTACTTTTTTTTAATTAGAGAAGTTGTGGGTTTACAGAAAAATCAGGCACAAAATCAGGATTCCCATATACCACCCTATTATTAACACCATCCCTTGGTGTTACATTTGTTACAATGAATGAAAACACATGTTTATAATTGAACTATTGACTCCAGTTCATGGTTTAGGGTTCAGTGTTTGTGTAGTGCATTGTCTTATATATGAAGCCTAGCATTTCCCCTTTTATCCACATTCAGATATATATTTCAGTGCTGTTAATTATGTTCAAAATGTTGTGCTGCCATCACCACCAACCATTAACACTGAGCATCTACCCAATTAATTTAAGATCCTTTATGGATAATAAGTCAAAATATAAGCTATATGTTAGTACTCTTAAGAAAATTTATAGTAGGTGAATATATGTGTCCTTTTCTTCCTTGTTCAGTGTTGTTTTTTTTTTTTTTTTTTAGGAATATATATAATATGTGGTCATTTTTGTAACTGCCAGTAGCAAAGGCAAAGCAGTAGAAAGAAAAGGGGTAAGTGCAAGCATCTGAAAGAAAAACAGATTTAGCTACTGACCCTTTTCCTGAGGTGGGACTGGCAGGGCAATCACTGCCTCTAAGAGCAACAAAAGATCTGATCTTTAATTCCAGTGACAAGGAGTGCACAGAAGGTCCAAAGACAAAGGAATAAAGGATTTTGAGCTCTAAATTCACCCCAAAGAAGCCTTTCCCAACCTGTTATCTTCCCCATTTAATCTCACACCAAGAATTTTTCCCCATTCCACTCTGAGAAAAGTGTAAAGGGCAAGGAGAGTGAAATCCAACTGGACCTTCCCAGAAGCACAGTTCTACAACCCAGAACCATCCTAGTTCCTTGGCACTAAAATTTTTGATAGGCAAGTGGGAGACTCTAGTACATAGGAAAACATCTCTCCCCCACCCCAAGTGGCCACTTCCCTCCAATAGCTTTAGGCATTAGTGCAGGTTAGTTTTGCTAAATCAAGTTAGCTGCACTAAAATGCATCTTATAAATGTTATTTAATGATTTAATTCTTTCATTTTAAAAATCCAAATTATATTATATGCCAGCCATAGTCTACACACAGGAGATATAAAGTTGAATAGGACATCATCTCTACTCTTAAACTGGTCATGCCCAATAGCGGACATGAATAAACAAAGCAATAATTATGATTCTGTAATAATTTTAATGCTAGAAATGGGAGCCAACAGAAGGGTATCCTTTGAGACTCAGGACAGGCTTCCTAGATGAGCTGAGCATTCAATGAATGAGGAAATCTTGTTGGAGAGAAGAGAAGGGCGAGACCATTCCTTGCAAGAGGTAAATATTTCTAGAGCATGGAAGGAAAAGAGAGCAAAGTGTCTGATAATATTTGAAGGTAACTATTGTCAGAGTAATGATATTGGAGCATATATTTTGAAAAAATGAAGAGGTGAGTGATGAGGCTAAAGAGGTAGGCAGCAAAGAGATCAGAAACAGTGAGGGAGAGAGAGAGAAAGACTACACTTCAATTGAAAGAATAAAGTCCTCATAATATGGCAATGGGAAACCATTGACAGATTTTGAAAGAAAGAGGAAGAATGGTCAGATTTAAAATTTTAAATTATTACTCCTGTGGCTGTGCATGGAATGGTTTTGTGGAGGGTAATGCTATTACCTTAGTAATACAGAAAACTGGTGGGGGGAGTAGGAAGGGAGCTCTGGATTGTCTGCAAGATTTTTCTGTCAATCTCCTGCTTCTATAATAAAAAAAATTAAAACATATGCTAAGTGAAGGAAGCCTGTCATATACACAAAAATACCCACGTGATCCCATTATGATCCCATTTATATGAAATGTCCAGAATTGGCAAATGTCTAGAGCCAAAAAGTAGATTAGTGGTTGCTTAGGGCTGCTGGAGTAGGGGTATAAAGTTGCAATGGCTAAAGGGGATGGGGTTTCTTTCGGGGTAATGAAAATGTTCTAAAACTGACTGTGGCAATGGTTGCACATTTCTGTGAATATACTAAAAAAATATTGAATTGTATAGTTTAAATGGATGGATTGTATGGTATGTGAATTATATATCGATAAAGCTGTCTTAACAAAAGAACAGGTTGTGTAGATTTTCAAAGGTAAAAGCTAGAGTTAGCATGAATGGGAAAAGTAGAGAGTTCAGGGGGAAGGAATTCGAGTAAGAAGGTGAGGATAGAAGCTTTACGGCAGTTAGATGAACTCAGGTGAAAGGATTGGATAATTTTAAACCATCCTTATTATTTATAAAATTATATTTTAATTTAAAAGCCAATATAACCACTTTATGTAATATGTAGTCAGTGGAAAAAATCAAACATAATCCTATCATCCAAATATAACTTCTTCACAAATATATGTTTCCTGTGTTTCAGTTGAATCTCCTACTTTATGCCTATTTTACATAAATGTAATCATAATTTGCAAACATTTTTGGATACTGCTTTTAAGCATTATCCATACTAATAAATAGTATTTATTAAAACAGTAATGATGATTATATAACCAGTTGGCTCATGATAGCGTCTCAACTACTTTGAGGATACAAGCATGAAACATTTTATTTTTGTTTCAATCACTGCTCTCAAATCTACTGTGTCAAATCTCCCTTCCTGGCTGGGTCCCAAGCACCTTGTTGACATCAAGCATCCCTTCTGTAATTCCCCTGTCATTTTTTCACTATTGAAATTAGTTCACTCATTTAAAATTCTGAGTTCATATCCAATTCAAAGCCCTTCTCTTCCCCTTCTGAGGGCTAGCTGGAAGTGCTTGGGACAGCTAGGGGATTGGCATGCTCTCAAGGCCTCTCCTCTCAGGCTGCAGTTCCTCCAGGATGGGGAGACAGGGCAGAGGGACAGGGCTTTGGAAGGGCTCTTCTGAACGAGTGAGAGCCAGTCCACTGCTAGTCGCTGTCTCTATTCCTCTAGTTAACACACACTTGCTTTTGTTACTCTGTGTAGCAGGTGCCCAAATGGGAATCCTCTAACATGGGATCTGGCTCTAGCTCTGTCACCGCCCCATTTCATCTCCAGCTCCTGGATTTTGTTGCTGGACGCCTTTGCCATTTGGGTAGCACTCTTACTTGGGATAGGAAAAAAAAGCTGCTGAAACTCAACTCCCTATTAATCTTTTAATTCAGTGAAAAAACTGAAAGGGAAAAAATCTCAAGATACGTGCTTCCAAAAGTTTTCTGCTATGCCACGTAATAAAATTTTTCGCAGATTAACCTCTCTAGCTATATCAATTAAAATATTTGAAAAGAAAAGAAAGCAATATATTTTTAGGGAGAGGAGGATTTTCTAATTTGCATGCTGACATGGAAAATTTCATGATATCAAAATCCAAATTGAATAATTCTCATGGGAATGATAGTGATGATGGCTTTGTACCTGACACTCTAGGGTCAAGACCCTTGAACAACTAGCCAGGGACAAAGCTGACCTAATATTAAAAGTGTCTCCCCTTATGGGCAGTGAAATAATCTAGAGAATTGAGGATTCTCTGCTCATTTGGGGATCCTGGTCTGTGGATCACACAGAAGAGATAGTCAACTGCAATAATGTCCTTTAATCCTTTCTGAAGGTAAAGTTAATGACAGTAAGAGCTTCCATTTATTGACTACCCACTATGTACCACTTTACATATACAATCAGCAAAACACTTCGCAAATTGTGTTATCATCTGCGTTTAACTGACGTTGCTCAGAATAAAATACAAGGCTGATAAAAGTCTTTAATTTTTATTCTCAGGGATTATATGATCTGGGGAATGAAGAGTCTGGTTTTTATTACTGTTAGAATTATCTAAGTCTTAAGTGTGCCTTTGCTGACATTCCAAGAACTGTTTAGAAGAAAATATAATGAACATGCCAATGTATAAAGACAAATACATACACATTCGAAATATTTTGTTTCAGAGGTGTGTAATATTTATGGCAAACACATTTGCTTTTCTGTGAAAGACAAAAACTGAAGGTTCAAGTGAAATATAAAGGGGTATAGTGAGTGGCCTCCAAGGGCAGCCTTTTAACTTGAAAGAGTGGATGTGGCAAGGCTCATGAAGAGCTAAACGCACTGAGAGAAATAAAAGTTCTCTGTCTTCTGCGGCCAGGCTCAAAGGTGACCCCAATGATCCCAAGGGACTAGGCGAGTAGAGTCAGCTTTGAAGGAGCCCCGTCCATTCCCAGCCCCACAGAGGTGTCCAAGCACACATTACCCCTCAGATGGGAGGGGAGAGACGTCAGGAGAGAACCGTGAGGGGAAAGGCTTTGCAAAACTTGCAAATCCGGATTTGACATAATTCTAATAGCACCCACCTGCTTTTTTTACAAGGTTGACCGATGTTTTTATTTATTTATTTATTTTCCACTATAGCTTAAATATTCAAACAGCAAAACTGACATTTCAAAAGAATGAACTATTGACCATCTGGTTCTAGCTCCTCAAGGGGCATTAGCGACAGTATAGTTTCTTTGAGAAAGTTGATTGAGTATTTGGAAATTACAAAGGAAAACTAAGGTTTCCAGCATGGCTGAAAAAGGAGCATGCTAAAATGAGTGAGTTATAGTTACAGAAAGTGTATCCAATAGTGCATGTTAAAGCTGGCTGTTCACAACTAAGTAAAAATTGAGAAAATTTTTATTGTTAATAATAAATTATTGTTCCCACATGAACCTATCAATTGACTACTTAAAATGATCTATTCTCTGTACATATTTGCATCTGTGAACATATGTGCCAATAAACTAACTCCCAAGAAGATAAATTGAGATTATATTCACAAAATGAAGCAAATCTCTGAGTACAGACTCATATATCAAAGCACCTTTCTACAGCAATGTCAGAAATCCAAAACAGAGTTGATTCATAGCAGTATAAAAATAATCAAAAGAACCTATTTGGTTTCTTGGTATTTGTGTCAATTTAAATTAAGTTCACCACTGATGTTGAAACTATTGATAATTTTGTTCATAATTTTGTATGTTGCCTTTTGATAGTAAACGTTTGGAGATTGACTCAAATTTACATTTAGAATCGCACCTCAAGTTTCCATAAAAGCAAAATATTGCAGTTGAACAAAGATAAATTCAAAGGTATGTACTAGAAAGTACCTTTAAAGGTCTGTAGAAAATTACCGAATATGGGAGGAAGGGAGATTGAACAGTTTGAAATGGCATTTCCTTTCTTTTTATTTTCATTTTTAAATTTTGATGTTCCTTAAGTTCAGAGGGTTGGATGTGCACACTCCTCAATGCAGAGAATATCAACTCAGGTTACATAAGGATAATGGCTTGCAGTTTTATTTTTCCTTTGTTTGTTTTATTCTTCACTTTTTTCACTGGTACCAACTCCCAAACCCTCTCCCAATAGACATATAAAATATAATGCTTCTTATTGCAATATACTCTTCCAGTGTATGCATCTACCACATATCATTTATCATTTTCACACTTATGGACACCTGGGTTGCTTCAAAATTATCACTACCACACACACACAAATTTAGCAAAAAACTTCTCTGTCCATGTCTCTTTATGGACCTTTGCAAACATTTTCTGGTAAATATACATTCCAGCAATTAACACATTCTATAAATATATGATGCATTAATGGATGTTAGGGGTTGAATTCGATCCCCCGAAAAGACATTTACAGGCTAATGCCCAGTCTTGTGAAGGCGACATTATTTAGAAATACAGTCTTTGAAAGTGTTATCAGTTAAAATGAGGCCATCCTGGATTATGGTGGACTATAATCCAGGATTACTGGCATCCTTATGAGAAAGGGAGGATTGGACACAGAGAGGCAGAGAGATCCAGGGAAGACAGCCATGTGATGGAGGCAGAGTCTGAGTTATACTGCCACAAGCCAAGGACTGCCAAGCACTTGTAGCCACAAACAGGGACTAGGAGAGAGGGATGGCACAAGTCCTTCTCTGTAGGCTTCAGGGGAAACATGGCGCTTCGGATGCCTTGAATTTGGAATTCTAGCCCCAAGAACAGTGAGACAATAAATTTCCTTTGCTTTAAAACACCCAGTTTGCGGCACTTTGTTTTAGCACCCCTGGGAAAATGAGCCAATGGGCTGACTAAAGGAGAAAAGATCATATGATTAGTTAAATATATACAGAGAAAATTCAATAGCCATTTAGCTTAAAACTCTTGAGCATATGGGTCACTTTAAATATATTTAATATTTTTAAAACAATGGTTTTAAATTACATTGACTTGCAGTTTCCTCTTTTAGTCTACCTATTATTATTTTATTTTTTACTATTTGTGTTGTACAGTCTGCTGGTGTTTTTTGCTTTCCTTTCTTTATTAGATAAGTTGTGGGTTTACAGAATGATCATGCTTAAAATACAGAATTCCCATGTACCACCCTATTATTAACACCTGACATTGGTGTGGAACAGTTGTTACAATTGATGATAGCACATTTTTGTAATTGTAGTATTAACTAAAATCCATAGTTTAACTTAGGGTTTACTTAAAAAGTCCATGGACTTTTTAAGACAATTTTATTCTATTATTTTATATATGTATGTATATAATCTAACATTTCCCCTTTTAATCACATTCAGATGTATATTTCAGTGTCAGTACTTATGTTTACAATGTTATGTTACCATCGCCACAATCCATTACCTAAAATATTTCCATCATTCCAAATAAGAAATCTAGTCCATATTTTAGGCCTTAACTTCCTATTCCTTATCCCCACCACTTCCACTGGTAACTTAGATTCTAGATTCTGACTCTGTGAGTTTGCTTATTCTAAGTATTTCAAATCTGTGAGATCATACGTTTGTCCTTTTGTGTCTGGCTTATTCCACTCAACATGATGTCTTTAAGGTTCATCTGTGTTGTCGCATGTATCAGGACTTCATTCTTTTTACAGCTGAATAACATGCCATTGTGGGAATACACCACATTTTGTTCATCCATTCATCAGGTGTGGACACTTAGGTTGCTTCCATCCTTTGGCAATTGTGAATGATGCTGCTGTGATCATCAGTGTGTAAAGTCTGTTTGAGTCCCTTCTTTCAATGCCTTTGGGTATATACCTCGTAGTGGGACTCCTGGGACATATGGTAGTTTTACGCTTAACTCTTGGAGGAACTTCCAAACTGTTTTCTTTCTTTCTGTTTTTTTCTCTATAATGTCATCATTTTATTTTATTTTTTATTTATTTATTTTTTAATATTTTTTAAAAGATGCTTAGGTTACATAAATGTTACACAAAAATTACAGGGATTCCCATGTTCCCCACCTCCCACACCTCCCACAACCTCCCACATAAACATCTTTCATTAGCGTGGCTCATCACCTGCAATGGATATACACATCCTGGGGCTTTGCCACTGAGCATGGACCATAGTTCACATCGTAGACCACACTCTCTCCCACACAGTCCTGCATGTTATATGCTGATGTAAAATGGCCTATTTCTGTCATTGGAATGTCACTCAGGATAATTCCCAAGTCCTGAAAAAGCACCTGTATTACAACTGCTTTTCCCTTCCCTGCTCCAAAAGCGTCCAGTGGCCACTGGCTCACCCTCACTGTTGTAATTTCTTCCATTGCTTGAATCACATATGTCTACAACAGCATACCATTAAGTCCACTCTAGTCCATAGTTCTTCCCCCAATCCTGAGGAGTCTGGGATGGTGATGTCCACTCCACCTCCAAGTGAGAGGGAGCTTATAGCCCATGGATAAGGTGGATGGGGTTATCCTGCCTACAGCTGCAGGCTCTCTCCATTCCCTGGAATGGCCGTTGTCCATCACTGTCCCCTCACCAGGTGACTTGGGTGAGTCCATTGAGCTGTAGAGTAGGTGTTGCAGCTCCACTGAGATTCCAGGCATAGCAGGCACATGGGCAGGCCAGAGGCAAGTGCCAACTGGCAATACGACTGGAAAAAGACCTTGAATAAAAGGGGGAAAAGTAAAGACAAATGAGTTCATGTGGCTAAGAGACTTCAGAGAGAGTCAGGAGATCATCCCCGAGGATGCACACCTCAGTAGGATCTCATAGAACACTAAAGTAGATATCATCTCACACAGAGGGGCTCCTGAGGGCTCTGGAGACACCCAGGTCCTATATAAGGGGGGATAGCCCCAGAGATTGACGCCTTATTAGTGGGCTCTACTTTGGAATCAGTGCTCCTAAGAGTGACAGAGTTGGACTCAAATAAGTCCTCCCTGCACATGGTCCATCAGTCCCTTCTATTCAAACCTATATGTGATGCTGTAGTTTCTGTAGGTGTACTTCCAAACTGTTTTCCATAGTGGCTGCCACATTTTCCATTGCAAGCAGCAATAAACGAGTGTATCTCTTTCTCCACATCTTCTCTAACACTTATTTTCCATTTTTTAAACTAGTGGCCATTCTAATGGGTGTGAAATGGTGTCTCATTGTGGTTTTGATTTACATTTTCCTGATGGCTAATGAGGTTGACTTTCTTTTCATGTGTATTTTGGCCATTTGTCCTCTTTGGAAAGATATCTGTTCAGGTCTTTTGCCCATTTTTCAATTGGGTTGTTTGTCTTTTTGTTGTTAAGTTGAAGGACTCCTTTATATATTTTGGATATTAAACCCTTATCAGTTATGTGGTTTCCAAATTTGCTCTCCCATTGTGTAGGTTGTCCTTTACTTTCATAATAAAGTCCTTTAAGCTACAAAAGTTTTTAATTTTGAAGAGGTCTCATTTATCTATTGTTTCTTTTGTTGCTTGTGCTTTAGATGCAAAATTAGGAAACCATTGCCTAATACAAGGTCCTGAAGATGCTTCCCTACGTTTTCTTCTAAGAGTTTGATAGTTCTATCTCATATATTTAGGTTTTCAATCCATTTTGAGGTGATTTTTGTGTAAGGTGTGAGGTAGAGGACCTCCTTCTTTTTTGTGCAAATGGAAATTTAGTTTTCCAAGAACCATTGTTTGAAGAGACGATTCTTTTCTAATTGTGTGGTCATGCCCACTTGTTAAAAAATCAGTTGACCATAAATATGAGGCTTCATTTCTGAGCTCTCATTTCTAATCCATTGGTCTACTTGTCTGTCTTTGTGCCAGTAACCTGCTGATTTGATTATTGTGGATTTGTAATACGTTTTAAGATCAGGAAATGTGAGTCCGTCAACTTCATTTTTCTTTTATAGGATGGCTTTAGCTATTCTGGGCCCCTTACTTTTTCATATAAAATTGATGATTGGCTTTTCCATTTCTGCAAAGAAGGTTATTGAAATTTTTATTGGCATTGCATTAAATCTATAAATTGCTTTGGGAAGTATTGACATCTTAACAGTAGTCTTCCAATCCATGAACATGGAATATCCTTCCATTTATTGAGGTCTTCTTTAATTTGTTTTCTATGTGCAAGTTCTTTGCACCCTTGGTTAGATTTATTCCTAGATATTTGATTCTTTTAATTACTATTATGAATGGAATTTTGCCTTGGTTTTTCTTCCAATTGTTCATTGCTTATATATAGGAACACTACTGAGTTTTGGGTATTGATTTTTTACTCCACCACTTTGCTGAATTGATTTATTAGCTCTATAAGCTTTGTTGAGGCTCTTTAAGGATTTTTTGTATACAGGATAATATCATCTGCAAATAGGGAAAGTTTAACTTCTTAATTTCCAATTTGGATGCCTATTATATCTTTTTCTTGCCTAATTGCTCTGGCAAGAACTTCTAGTACAAAGCTGAATAACAGTGGTGACGGAGGGCATCCTTGTCTTGTTCCTGATTTTAAAGGGAAAGTTTTCCGTTTTCACCATTAAGTAGGATGTGAGCTGTGGGCTTTTCATATATGTCCTCTATCATGTTGAGGAAGATTCCTTCTATCCCTAGTGTTCTAAGTGTTTTTATCAAGAAAGAGTACTGTATTTTGTCAAATTCCTTTTCAGCATCAATTAAGATTATCATTTTCCCCTTCATTCTGTTAAAGTGGTGTATTAGTCAGCCAAAGGGGTGCTGATGCAAAGCACCAGAAATCTGTTGGCTTTTATAAAGCGTATTTATTTGGTGTAGAAGCTTACAGTTACAAGGCCCTAAAGAGTCCAACTCAAGATACCATAAGAGGTACTTTCTCACCCAAAGTCTGTTGCCATGTGTTGATGCAAGATGGCGGGTGACATCTGCAAGGGCTCAGCCTTCTTCTTCCTCTTATGGCTTATGGGCCCAGCCTCTTCCCATCTCAGCTGTAGGCTGGCATAAGGCTCATCTCTCAGGACTTCTCGGCTGCTCTGTTCTCTTCACAAGGTCAACTGCAAACTATCAGGTGAATGTCTCATCTCTCCCCGGGGCTCCAGTTTCGAAAGCAAGTTCTCTCCTCTGCCTTGTCTTTTTCTGTGTCTCCACTTCCGTGTGAGAGTCTGTTTTATCAGCCCACCAAGGAGTTGAGGATTCAACCCTGTACAACCTAATGACATAGTCAAATCAAAGCCTTAACCTTAACATAATTTAATCAAAGACATCTCAGCTGGATCTAATACAATCAAAGGGTATCACGCACAGAGGAACAGACCAGTTTACAAACATAATCAAATATCTTTTTTTTTGGAGTTCATAAATAGTATCAAACTGCTACATATGTTTATTACATTAATTGATTGCCTTATATTAAACCAACCTTGCATATCAGGGATAGTATATTCTTTAAATATACCGTTGGCTTTGTTTTGCTAGCATTTTGTTGAAGATTTTTGCATCTATATTTGTAAGAGATATTGATTTGTAGTTTTATTTTCCCCTGGTATCTTTATCTGGCTTTGATATGAGGGTGATGGTGTCATAGAATGAATTAGGGAGTGTTCCCTCCTCTTTCATTTTTTTGTGTGAAAATTTCAGCAGAATAGGAGCTAAGTCTTCTTGGGACATTTGATAGAATTCATCCTGAGAAGCCATTTGGCCTTGGGATTTTCTTTGTTGGGATGTTTTTGATTACTGATTCAATCCCTTTACTAGCAATTGGTTTATTGAGATCTTCTCTTTCCTCTTATGTCAATGTAGGCCATTTGTGTGTTTCTAAGACTTTCTTCATTTCATTAAGGTTATTGGCATACAGTTTATAGTTTTCTCTTATAGTCCTTTTTTATTTCAGCGGTGTCAGTAGTAATGTTCCTTTTCATTTCTGATTTTCATTATTTGTACCATCTTTCTTTTTCTTTTTTACCTAGCTAAAGGGTTGTCATTTATATTGATCTTTTCACAAAACCAACTTTTGATTTTGTTTACTTCATTGTTTTGTTTTTTATCTCTCTTATCTCCATTCTAATCTTTGTTTTTTCTTTCCTTCTACTTGCTTTGTGTTTATAGTTCTTTCAGTTTTTAGTTTAAATCTCTAATTTGTAGACTTTATTATTTTTTCATGTAAGCATTTAGAGCTATAAATTACCCTCTCAGCACTGCCTTTATTGCATCCCATAAGCCTTGGTAAGTTGTACTTTCATTTTCATTTGCCTCAAGATATTTTTCTAATTTTTTCTGGATGCTGGGGTCTTTTCTCTCAGCCTCTGGGGCTTTTTCTCTGTCTGTGCAGCTTTTTTTCTGTATATCCAACCTGTTTATAAAGGACCCCAATAACAGGATTAAGACACAACATGGGCTATGCCTTACTGGAGTAATCTAATCAAATGGTCCTTAACTGAATTTAATGTAATCACCAATTTCTATTTTAGTTTGCTAAAAGCCAACAAGGCAATATACCGAAAATGGGCTGGCTTTTTCAGTGGGGATTTATTAACTTACATGCTTACATTTATGAGGTCATGAAAATGTCCAAATCAAGGCATCATTAGGAGATGCTTTCTGCTCCATCTGCAACTGTGGGCACAGGGTGGTGTCTGCCGGTCACTGTCTTCTCTTCTAGGCTCGTTGCATTCAGCTTCTGGCTGCTCCTTCACTGGGTTCCTCTCTGAGCTTGTGTGTTTTTCTCTTTGCTCTGTGGCCTCCGTTCTTTGTATTACTCCAGTTTATAAAGAACTCCAGTATAAGGATTAAGACCCAGCATGGATCATGCTCTACTGAAGTGATCTTATTAAAAGGAAGGTCCCTTAACTGAATCTAATAAAAAAAGGGACATCTAGAATAGGTTTTACACCCACAGGAATGGATTAGCTGGAGAACATAATTTTCTGAGGTCCACAAAAGACTCAGACTACCACAAGGGCTCAATTCAATATTTTCAGTCTTTCCTGTTTTCTGGCAAAAGAATTTAGAGCTATATATCAACCTATACATATTGCTTTAGTACTGTCACAAATCTTGGTATGTAGTGTTTTCACTGACAATTGCTTCTGTACATAATTTCTTTTATGATATCCTCTTTAACAAAATTGTTAATTAGTATATTACAAAATCATAGACATATGGAATTTTATTTTAAGCTATTCTTTGGTTTTGAGGTCTAGTTTTATTGTATTGTGGTCATAGAAAAAAGCCTAAATGATGTTGATTCATTGGACTTTATTGAAACTTTTTTTGAGTATTGGTCATCATACTAAAATTTTGTGAATGTTCCATGTATGCTAGAAAAATATGAACTGAGATTGTGAAGTTATCTTATTGCACATTTTTGTCTGTTCTATTGGTTTCTGAGAGTGTGCCCTCGTAGTTCTGTCCATTGGTGCTTTATCATGAGAAGCTATTGTATTTCACACACAAACACACACAAAATCATGATCATATTTCTGTTGTTGTCCTTAACCAATATATAATGCCCCTTTTTAGCCTATATCTTTTTTTAGTTTGAATGTTATGTTAACTGGTATTAAAATTGTGGTCCATATGATATAATACTTTGGCTGTCTAGTAGGAAACTCAAGCATAACATGTCTATAACCAAACACTTTATTTTCCATCTTTCCTTCCTTCTTCTTCCCTGTTTTTCTCCAGCTCAGTAAATCACAACTCCATTCTTCCAGCTGCTCAAACCAAAAACTTGGAGTTCTCCTAACCTCTTTTTCTGTCATACCCATATCTTATCCAGTGGTGTTGAGGGGTCAAGCAATGATCTACCCAGAACAATTCAGTGGTGAACAAAGAACACAATTAAAAATTAGTCACCCAGCCCTTCCCCTGCCTTTGGCACTGTGCCCTCCTTTGCTCTGAGGCACCATTATTGTCTTTACACTGGACACGACTGACCTCATCATCCCAAGGTTTCTCCTGGAATGGTCGTTGGCTTTGCTTTGCCAGACCCATATATTTGCCTTTCATTTATGTGGCTTCTCCAGGATCTGTCTGGGGCCAGGAAATAGCAGTCTGATATTTTATCATCTCATCAGAAACTCAAGATTTCTTTTGTTAATGTATTTAAAGTTATCCCAGTGTCTTATAATGTAGGAAGAAATATGGCATTTGGAAGGAATATTGGCTTTGCAAGAAGATAAGCCTAACTTTATCCCAACTCCCAGTAATGACTAGTTGTGCTGTCTTGGAAAAGTCACTTAAATTCTCTGAGCCTCAATTTCCTCCTCTCTAAAATGGGAGTATAATGCCACCCTTGGAGGGGCACTTAAGTGTGAATATTTCTGTTATGTGAATATTTCTACCCTGTAGTATCAACTCTCTAAATATAAGCTCTCCCTATTAATATCTAGAGCTTATTGAAAGCTTCATGCCCCAATTTTCTGAAGTAAAGAAATGACCTTAGCTGTAAATTCACAAAGCCACTGGAATTTTTCTCAATGATAAAGTAATTTTTCCAACTCTGAATGTTCTCCAATTTTAATGCTTCCTCCTGGCAGCCCTGAGCTGGTGCTGCTCCTGGAATGTTTAATGAAGGGCCATGTTTCTAGGAGAACACACACAGGTGCACACACAGGTACACACACAGATACACAGATACAGGTACACACAGGTACACACAGGTGGACACACAGGTACACACAGATACACAGATACAGGTACACACAGGTGCACACAGATAT
>JAKSZT010026446.1:8905943-9024252 GCA_026826555.1 Tolypeutes matacus | reverse complement strand
AGGTACACACACAGGTATGCACAGAGACACACACAGGTACACACAGAGATACACACAGACACACACACACAGGTACACAGAGATATACACACAGATGCACACAGGTACACACATAGATACACACAGGTACACGCATATTTTCTTCAGAGCTAAGCCTGGCTGCCTTCATATATCCTTCCCTTTCACCTCCCCAAATTTAGCAACCCTTGTCTTTCTGAGATCTGTTAAATTACAAAGGCTAATATCTAGAAATTCTGGCTCATCCCTTATCATTTCTTGAAGCAATCCTAATAAAGGAAGGGAAAATATAAAGAGCTTTATCTTAGGAATAAATGAAACTCGAAATTAATCTTAGAGTTTTAAATATAATATCCATCGATCAGGGCTGATATCCATGCAACAAAAATGCCCACTGAGTTTTCCAATTTCTTTTAACTTGGGGCAAGTTTGCTTCAGCTTTGATTTTCTGATTTTTACTCCATTCCCCTGAGAACACTGGGTCTCTGTCCAAACTTTAACTTACCTGACAAAGGCCCTGACAATGAACTGATTCTTGATAGCTCCGTCCTCTGGGTTAGGGTCCTCCAGCTGAACACCTTTCACACCTGAACGTGCATCTGGTTCCACTGTGGTAGTGAGACACCTGGACACACAGCTTTTATCTTGTCCACCAAATGTACCCCTTTCCCTTGCCAGTCTATGTTTATAAACTATATATTTTCATGATTTGTTGCATGTAAGAATTAATAGGATGAAGTGGGGGAGAATTTTGTTTTAAATGCATGTTTCTCCTCTCTCCCCAGATTCTGATATGTTTTACTTTTTTTGGCACCCAGGAAGCAAAATTTTTATAAGCAGACTGACTGATCCTGAAAGTCATGTTCCAAGAAGCCACTTTGAGAAGCACCGATGTTGTCAGGTGTCTCTGGTCTCTAGTCACAGTTTGCATGTGGCAGCTCTGCAGAGCTGTTTCTGTCTTAGGTTCTGCTGACTCTCAGAGCCAGAGCATCGCCTGTCATACAGCTTAACCAGTATTTGTTCAAACACTGCAGAAGTTGAAGCCTGGCTCTTGTGTGGGTCAAGCCTGAGCTAGTCTTTACACATTCTAATTTGGAGTGCTGGCCATATCTGTTGAGGCCTAGGCCCATGTTAGACGGGAACCCCATTCCCAGAGTCTGTTCCCCCCTGGTCTGCTGTGCTGAGAGCTCAACCAAAATGCTTAAGACTGGACAGACTCTAAGTATGTCAAATAATTTTACTGCCAGGCTGAAATTTGCCGTCAAGTAAGTATTCCATGCTTGATTAATCCATGATGACGGCATATGTTGTTGAAACCCTGTTTTCTTCTATTTATAGGGGAAAATACAGAAACACAGAAGACAAGTAATCAATGTACTACTAGGGTGTTGCTGAAATTACAGCCCAGTTAGCCAAAGTCCACGTTTTAGCCTTTTTTTAGTCTTTTCAGGAGCCTTTTGCATACTTGAGAAACACGATAAATTGTGATTTGTGTCTCCCAGGAAGGAAAAACTGAAGCTTTCAAACACTACTGGGTCAGTCAGGCCAGCACCGCCACTGATTAGCTCTCCACCTTCTGCCAGTGCCTCAGCTGCTCGCCAGTGGCATTCAAACGTCTGTGATTGTCTTCTCTGTTTTGAAAACAAAGATAATCAAATATCGTAATCAGTTCCTTTATATTTTCTGTCACAGGTGTTTCCTGAATAAAATCTTTGCAGGTTTGGCAGTAAAATGAGGATGTGAGACTGGCTCGTCCACCACCCAATTGAAGATGATTTTGTCCTGGTGAGTAAGGTGTGGCACGTGCTGCTGCCTCAGTAGGTAAGATTTCACTAGAGGCAACCTGAAGAGAGTTCCTGTGAGGGGAGTGCTGTGGCCATGTGCTGATCAGGCTTCTGGACCAGAAAATCTGCACTAATTCTGTATCAGTCTACCAAATGGGCTGCTGATGCAAAGTACCAGAAATCCGTTGGCTTTCATAAAGGGTATTTATGTGGGGTAGAAGCTTACAGTTACCAGGCCATACAGAGTTCAACTCAAGGTTGCTTCCTCACCAAAGTCAGTTGCCACTTGCTGAAGCAAGATGGCTGCAGATCTCTGCGACGGTTCAGCCTTCCCCTCTGGGCTTCCTCTCTCTCAGCTAAAAGCCGGCTTAGGGCTTGTCTCTCAGGGCTTCCTCTTCCTCCTAACATAGGGCTTGTTTCTTTCTGGGCTTTCTCTATCAGTCTTGGCTCTCTTTCCAAGGTCGGCTACAAGCTATCAGGAGAATGGCTTATTTCTTCCCATGGCTGACAGAGCTCTCTCTCTTCCAGTGTGTCTTCTTGAGTGAGTGTCCATTTATATCAGCCCACCAAAGGGACAAGGACTCAACCTGAGTTATGCCTTTACTGATGTGGCCGAATCAGAAGCCCTAAATTAATTTTATCAAGTAAACTTAATTGAGGCCCCTCATTGAATGTAAAACGATCAGAGGGTATCACACCCAGAGGAAAAAATTAGTTTACAAACATAATCTTTCTCTTTTTGGAATTCACAAAAATAATCTCAAAGTGTCACTGATGCTAAGTTGTATTGATGCCGGCAGAAGGGTAATTAGGACTGAGACTTGATAAGGAGCAGTTAATGGCTAAGTGAGAGTCAGAGGGCCTCTGTGGTGGCATTCAAAGAAGCACTTATCTCTTGCAGTGGAAGAGCAGAAACATCTGAGCAGCAAGCCTAAGACTTTTGTGGAGTCCCAGAGCTCCCAGATCATTTGGGCGCTCAGTCAAGGCAGTTCTATTACGTGAAGTTCAGAGTCTTGGTGGTAAAACCTGGAATTCTGAAACATTGGATTGAGACACGGTGCGCTGAAGATGTTGAATCTGCAACCCACTCCCTGTTTTCCCCTGCCATGGTCTCTGGACTTGGCCCACCCTTCTCTAGTAAGAGTTAGCAACTTTGCTGTGCTAGAAGATGCTGCAGAATGCAAGAATTAGCTGGAATATACTGGCATGAGCCAGGGGAGTACTCTTATTTTGGATTGGAGGGCAATATAAGGGTAGATAAGCAAGAAACCATTGACTTTGTGAAATTGGAATGATAAATGATTTTACTAACCAGCTTGATTTGCTCAGCTTCCATTTTATCTGGGGAATTATAAAGAAGAAATGGAGGTTGACTGAAGCAGGCTGACATACCAGCAATCCTTTGCAGTGCTGAGAAAACCTGAGTGCTGAGGAAGAACTGTAACAAAGAGCTCAAGCTGACACCAGCAAGGTCTGCTGATCTTCACCAGATGGCCATATTCTTACACCAACATCCTGCTTGCTAATTAATAACCTGCGCCTCAAGGACACCCTGCCCAACCAGTCCACAGCCCCTGTATCCCACGAAGCTCATGGATGCACAGAGTGAGCATAATTCATGTCCCCCTTATCCCTCTCCATCCCTCCATACCTTTCCTTTGTCTCAAGCAGCCATATAAGCTACTCCCCCGGCTTACCCCTTCCAGCAGAAATCTCTTTTGGTGCGGCTGCTGCGTTAATGCAACCTTAGCACAATAAGTTTGTTCTGCACCCCCTTTTTAAGTCTGTTTTATTTTCAGCACAACAACTTGGATGCATTTTCTTGGGGAGGGGGCAAAATCACTATTGGAGTAGTATTGTAAGCCTACCTAAAAGGATGGGCAATTCTCGGTGAAATGGAAAGGCCTGAGTTTCCCTGGCAGAAAGTAGAGGATGAGGGAAGTGGGTATGCTAGAATAGATATGTTATATATTTGGCCAGAAGACTCACCAGAGGATGAAGTTCCTTGGGAGGAGCCACAGGCCACACCCTAACTAGGCTGTCAGAAATGCGCTGGGGGTGGGGTGGGGTGCAGCATCACTAAGGAGTAAGGTGGAGGGTGGAGGAGGAGGGTGTTCACCAACAGTCAAGGAGATGATAGGGCCCAAAGGAAGAGAGACCAGGAGGTGATGTTTAAACAAGAGAAGGCAGGAAGCCTTGGTAACCATAACCATCTGAAGGAGCAGCTAAGGGAGCTGGAGCTGAGGAGTTGTGATGATTAACGCAGCACAGTGTCCCTGGGGCAAAATAGATGGGCAGCTAAAAGAAGTGCTGTTTAACATCTACAGTGAGAAAAAGGGCAAGGATGGAGGGGCAGGAGGCTGAAGGCTGCCGCCGCAGTTAAAAGCCAGATCCACTGCTTGGTTTCCAAACCTGAAACGATAATCAGGTCCAGAACCCAGTGGCTAAAGAGGAGGCTAGCTCTCTAGGTGGAAGGACCCTTGTGGCAGTGTGAAATTATTTTACGAATCCCAAAAAAGAGAAAGATTATGCTTGTGGGCTGGTCCACTCCTTTTCCAACTGGACCACCTCAGTGAGAAGTGACTCAGGTTGAGTCTCCGCCCTCTTGCTTTTACCCCAAAGAAACACCCTTTATAAAAGCCAACACATTTCTGGTACTTTGCCTCAGCAGCCCTTTGGCAAACTAAAACAACCCTACAACACATGGCAAGTGCATATCATGACGATTCCCCTAGCCCTTTCCCAGAGGACTTAGCCCGTGTGGTCAAATGAAGGGTAGAGGAACCATGGAGAAGCTTCTCCTTGAACCTATGTAGAGAAACGTGCATGGTGCAAGGTGGGTTGTGGTGACTATAGAATGTGCCCCCCAGACCTCCAAATACAGGAGGGGCATTGACAGAGGAGCCCAGATGCTGTGCTTTGGAATTCTTGGGTAAGGCAAGCTCATTCCTGGAAGGCACAGGACTCCTCTAACGGCCAGCTTTGGCTTGAGAACTCCCTAACAATCATGCTGACTGCAACATAATCCCAAAATTTTCCTCTCAACATTCCTACCCGCACCCCCACCCCCACTGTCCCAGGGTCAGACTTGCATTCTGCTCTGATGATTCTCCAGTCTTACCCCTTCTTTCTCACCATTTCTCTTACTGGCATTTTCTCTAGTAATATTTTTGTCTGTATAATTCCATTTTGGCAAATGCTTCCTGGGAGACACAGAGAAATGCAATATTTCTGAGTTGCATGGAGAGTTAAACATGTTCCTGGCATTTTGTAATATATGTCCACAAGATTGCTTTAATTGGGCTGCCCTGGATACTGTGAAAACTGCTGCTAATTTATGGTTTTTTTAAAATATCTCATTATTTTCAGTGAATTTTGAGGAGAAAATTATATTAAAAAGGTTTGTTAAGGAGCATGGTTTCAGGATCTGACTCAACCACGGGGAAGCTGTGCTTTAATGCAGTTAACTTGCACACGTGCACATTTCTGGAAGGCCAGTCTTCGGAAACCATATATTCTGCTATTGGGAGTCAATTCAGCCCTGAAGTTTGGGCAGAATAGAGTAGAATCCGACTACCTCTAGGAAGGCCGTGAGCTTTCCACCTGAGTGACTCCGTCCTCAGACCTGGGGGGCCCGATGACTAATTTTGAGCAGATGTCAAGTTGACATATATGACTCAGTCACAAAGCACCAGGGGGACTTAAAACACAAAATAGCTACACTTTAATGAAGGAAGACATGTGGGAGATTTGAAATCTGTAACATTTTTCACTGTCTTGGCTAAATAAGCTATAGCTGCTTTGGGCTCCTAGAACATTTGTTATCCTGTTGACATGGTATTAGTTTAAAGCCGGGGGATTTGGTTTCTATATTCCAAATATTTTTCTTATAAAACAGGTAATCCAGAGTCTTATTGTTCTCTCCAGTGATAGTGGAAATTAACACTTATTGGGAAAGAAATTTTATTCTTGTCTAATCAAATATAAAAAATGTAAATGAAAAAATAGAATGGTAATGATTTTACCAACATTTGCTTGACTCTACTTCACTCCATTTTTTAATCTATTTCTCAATGTAGCACAGGCATAGTTAACCCATTTAATAGAGGGAATGACCCACGGGAGAATAAGGCCACATGTGGGGACCCAGGGCTCCGACTCCCCCTAAGCCCTCAGCGTGTAGTCACCTGCATGACCTAGGCATAAGTTTAAGGTTCACAACCCTGCCCAGAGGGGAAAGGATATGGGTCAAGGCTGGATACAGCCTCTTAGTCCATTGTTGTAAATATCCCTTAAAAGGCCATTCATCCTTTCTATAAGGCCTGTGCTGTTGGGGTTATAGGGTAAATGGAAAGTCCAAGCAATATCTTGGTCCATCACCCAAGATTGCATGTGGTGACGGGTAAATGGAGTTTCTCAGTCACTGTCATTTAGGGCTGGCAGCCCATATAGGGCACTGATTTTTCTAAGCAGGGAACAGTGGCCCATTGGTTGGCCTTTCCTACTGGGAAGTCGATAGGAGTCCTGTGGCGTTGTCTGCAGCAGCGAATGTTTACCTTGCCCCTTCCGAGAGTGGGAGGGGACTGATGTAGTCCATCTGCCATCAAGTTACTGGGTCTGTGCTTGGCTGATATGTCCTATCTGGTGAGGTAATTGCTGTGGTCGCCAGAGTGAGCACAATGGACACTCATGGGTGATGTCCACGAGCTGCTGGTAAGTGAGGCAGCTGGAACTGCTGGCCTAAGCGCCACAGGGTCTGGGAACCACCGTGTCTGCTCTTCCTGAGAAGCCACTCCACCGCTTCTCGCGTCTCAGTGGTATGGCTTCAGACCTTCGTGAGGGCATCTGCCTGAACGTTCCCAAGAGACGTGTTAGAGCAGTGGGCAGGGACATGGCAATTATCTGTCACCGCTTGCAGGCATCCCAGATGTCCTTCCATAGATGTCTCCCCCACAGAAGGTGGCCCAAGACTGTTCATTGTTCTTGTTCCAAGTTGCCATCCAGGTGGTAAGACCTTTGGAGACTGCCAACTATCAGTACAGATTGTTAATGCGTTCTCAGGTCGTGTACTGTAACCATCCACACGGCTCTTAATTCCGCCCATTGACTGCTTTGCCTGGTGCCTGCTTCTCACCAAGTAGTGTCTGTGCCAGGCTGCATAGCCACAGCCATCCACACAGGAGGCTGTCCACTAGCCAAGCCGTCCGTGTGCCATGCATTCTCTGGGACTGTTCCCATGCCTCCTTTAGTGGGCATTTCAACCGCCACCTTGGGGGTTGTAATTTGGGTGGAAGGATCGTCCACGTAAGACGCTGGTTCTGGGATCTCATGTATTTCAGTACTTAAAGGGCTGGTGTTGAAGACACTGCACTGCAGCAGGTAAGCTTCCCACTTTTTTAAGGTCCTTAAGTGCGCACTGCCAGAGCGAGGTTTGTTCCCAGTATCTGCGATCCACCCCTGGATAAGGACGGCAGTCTTCAGAATGACTGGGCACTTTTGGGTTAAACCTTCTACTTGCAACAAAGCATTGTATGCTGCACATAGCTGCTTCTCTATGGGGCTATATTGTAGTTCAACCCCTTTCCATAATTGTGACCCAAACCCAAGGGGAACTTGCTTAGAATGTTGCCTCTGCCACAAACCCCACCCAAAGCCAATAGTGGTACTGGCCACATCCAACTCACAAGGTAAGTCGGGGTTCACTCCCAGTGCTTGGACCTGTCCTATTGCCCTCTTTGCTTCTTCAAAAGCAGCCTGCTGGGGTCCTCCCTTTCCCATGCATGGTCTCTTCTGATTAGTATTTGCAGTGGTTTCAATATTTGAGCTAAATGAGGGATGAATGGTGTCCAGGACTCCAACAACCCCAGAAAATTGTTTTGGAGTTTGTGGTATAGGAAGGCACTGCACTTTATCGACTACAGCAGAGGGTATAGTTTTTATCTTATGTGACCAAACAACACCCAAGAATTCAACAGAGCAGCCAGGGCCTTGCAGCTTGTCCCTACTGATTGCCCATCTCTGGATTTCAAGATGAGATACTATTGTCTCTAATACTTCTTTTAATTCTAAAATCCTTTGCCGAGAGCCCATGACAGCTAGTCGGGCTAAGCATATAGCCTTGGGGAAGCACCATAAAAGTCCATTACTGGCCTCCCCACATGAAGGTGGAAGCTGGCAGGCTTAACTTGTCTAAGGAGATATTAAAGAAGGCATCAACAAGATCAAAAGCAAAGTGGTACTGACATAACTGGGTACAAATTTCTTGCAATAGACCAGCAATTTTTGGGACCGCTGCATACAGTGGTGGTGTTACTTTGTTATTCACTATAATCTACTGTCATGCGCCATGTTCCATCAGGCTTTCATGCTGGCCATTCGGTGCTATTGAAGGGACTATGGGTGTTAATATTATCCCTACCCATTCTAATTCCTTAATTGTAGCAGTAATTTCCTGGTCTCCCCCCAGCCCCGCCCCGGGAGTTTGTACTGTTTGGTATCCACAATTCTTTGGGCACCTTCACTGGGGACCACCTAGCTTGTCCCCTCAGCACTGCCTTTATTCTCTGCATCAGAGGCAGAATTCCCCTATGGTAGTCTGTAATGTGGCATTCTGGAGAATGTCAATTCTGAAAATAAATTTGGGTATAGGGGAAATAAACACTGTATATTTTTGGGGAGGACTCATCCAATTTGTAAAGCTAAATTTTGTTGCTTAGCATAAATTGTTTTTCCTCCATAGCCATCTCTAGCCAGCACTGACCCATGGAATCACGCTACATTGCCATGAATTAAAGTACATTCAGCTCCCGCGTCTACTAAGGCTAATACTCTGTTGATGGGTAGGGAACTAACTAACATGTGGCCTAGCTCACTGAGGCCCCTGGTTATTGCCCTCACCTGGGGATCTTGACCCCTCCCCTATGGTAGGGGGAAGGGTGCCTGCCAGGCTTCCAGGGGGAAGGGGGAGCGGAGGTTTCCTGAGGTTGGTGTGGCAGCTTTTGCCCTATCTTCCCTTCTTCCTCAGCATTCTGAGGGGACAGCTTGTCCTTAGGGAACTTGCTCCAAGGTCTCACTAACACTGAGTTAGGTTGTTGTTCCTAGCTTGGTGCTGGTGGCAATAAAGTCTACCCACATTTGCTTGTGGGATGCACCATTAGGACCATTGTGTTCTCAAGGCATTTTCCCTGCCACCGGAACCCCAGCCCCCTTTCTCGGCAGTCTTTCTGATTCACCTAAGTCTGCTATAGCCTGCATAGCTCGCGATACAGATTGCCCAACTAGGGGGCTCAGGATTGATACCAGAGGTCCGTAATAATGGTTGGAGCAGTGTTAGCACAGTATCTTTCATTCCTGCAGTAGAAGCTACGGTGCCAGACCCCACAAAATTGGCGGCATAAATGCCATATTTCATCTCCAATTCCTGTAAAACATCCTGTAATTCTTCCGTGGATTGCCAGTGAGGGATGGCATGGGGTATATCCCCTTCATTAGGCCAGGCAGCCTTGCATCCACCACCCAGCCACCCTGGCAGTGAAGCCGTTTCTGTCTCAATAGAGGTGGTATAGCAACGCTGATGCTGAGACGCGTGAGTGGTGATGGATGCCCATGTGCTCATCTCCAGCCCAGGTAGTAAGCTCCTTCCCCTCCAGTGTCCCGTGAGCTTAGAGGCCAGTTCGCAGGGCTCTCTAGATCTCTGCCTGTATCCTTGCCCCACATCACCCAGCTCAGCAGCGGTACAGTCCCTCGTGGTGACGTGTAACTTCTGCTCGGGGGCTTGGAAATGTTGGATCCCAGGGGGCTGGTCCTGTAACGCCTTCCACTTCTGTTGTGTTATAGGGCGCACCCTCGGGGCTCCTCATCTTCTTCCACTTCCCATTCCTCCTCTTTCTCCTCATCTGAGGAGGGGTCCATGGGATCCCACGTGTTAGGGTCCCCCGAGGGGTGGTTAATATCCTCCAGACCTGGACTCGAGGCAGCCTGCAGCCCCTCGCTCTAGCGTATCTACAAGCCAGGGTTTCCAACTGGTTGTCACCTCGGCATGGGAGATGGGTTCAGGAGTCTTTCATCTCTGCCTGTGATAGGTGCATGTCCCTTTCTAACTTTAACTCTTCTTCTAAGTGGTGCACAGAGGCCTTTGCCACTTGTTCTGCCTCGGTAGCCACTCCCAAGGCTCTTCACGGGTCATGCTATAGCCGCCGCTATCTGGCGGTCCCCCTTTTTCTTATTTAAGTACTGCTCCTCTGCTACCTGTTATAGCACAGCCAGTTTACCTGCCAGAGTTTTTAGAGCATCCCTGTATTCTCTCGGTGGTCCCCACTCATCCAGGAGGACAGCCACCCCTCCCCACATAGACGTTATAGGCCAACCCGGGATTTCTCCCACCGATTCTCCTTTCCTTGAACTCGTGCCCACTACTGCCAGCAGTCCTTCGGTTTCCTGGCTTGTGGCTCGCCAATTGTTCCAACCCAACTCCTGAAGGGCAGGGGTTGGGGCCTCCGTGAGACCAAAGAACGCACCTGGCACTGAGTCAGACATAAGCTTTATTTGGACTTACAGACAGGAAAGAATCACCCGTGGCGGCAGTCCAGAGAATGAAGGTAGCACTCTGCACGGAGATGGGAAATTGAGGGGTGATATAAGGGATTTCAGAACAAAGACGTTTCATAGGGTATGAGAGTAGAGTTCCTGCTAGGGTCTCATGACAGCACGTATGGAGTCTGGTGATGTTATCACAGGAATGAAGTTTTACCACTCTGAGAAGATTATGGTTTACGATCCCATCTATATATCTTTTCCCCTCTGGGGAGGTTGGTAACCTTTAACTTTTGTCTAGGTCACACAGGCAGCTGCGTGTGGAGGGCTTAGGGGGAGCCCGGGCCCTGGGTCCCCACAGTCCACCCCCATGTAGCAGCCCACCTTGACCATAGGACAAGCATTGCATCCACATCCCACAGCCACAGTCAACAGAATAATAGGAGTCCTCCACCAAGAGCTTGTAGACCTAAAAAAACATGTCGCCAGGGCCAAGAAGGGGAATTAAACTAATCAGATAGGGGGTCAGTAGCTAATTTATCAAGGTGCTGTACATGCTTTTGCATATGATTTAGAGCTTGTGAAATATTATGGGAGTGGTCAGGACTATACACAGCACTGAACATTAATGAGGCACAGGTCCCACCTTGTGCTGCAGTAAGAATATCCTACTTTGTAAAACTCCCTTTCTTAGTTGGGTGGTTTTTTTGTTTAGTAAGGAAATTGCTACTTTGGAGTCATTAAGGACTTGAGCAGTGTGATTGGCTAAAGCCCGTATGTTTCAGTGACAATTGCAGCACCACGTGGCACCAAAACGGCCAATGAGTAGAACCACCAGGGGTGTGCTTTACCCTATATCCAGCCTTGACCATTTCCCAGTTACTAGGAGTATGGGGTAATAAGTCATATATGGCAGTCCCCACGTGCATTGTCTGGTCCAGTTATAGGGCAAATAGGGCCACCCGTTTTGCTCGCAAGTCCATAGCCATCCTTTAGGGGATGGGTAAGCCCTAGCAAATGAGTGGCAAGAGGCCTGTCATTGGGAAAGACTATCATTTTCTAGTATGACAGTAAAATTACACAACTCAGGGGGTAACCACCCCACATCACAGATTCCCTCTTGATGTTCCCTGCAGACAGGGGTGATACGATCTAGGGTGACAGACCCAGCCCTTAACCATCCTAAACCATCATGTATGCCATATCCTAATAAAGGCCTGGGCTTATTCATAATTCCTAGTCTCATTGAAAGATGGCAGCTGGACTTCAGTCTTAAATGAGAAGGTCTTGTTGCAAACTTGTTGATGGGTTGTATTCTGCCATGCCAGCAAGGTGTTCTGTGCTGTCCAATCTGCAGGAGTTACAGTCTAAGGAAGGCCAGTAGCACCCGAGGATGGTAAGTCTGTGCAAACCCAACATTGGGTTTGATTGTGGGTGTGGGTTACTGCTGAAGCCCACTGTAGAAAGGCATTGGCTAGGGCCCTCCAGGTGAAAAGAAAGATGTTTACTGGGGAACAACAAGGGGCAGATCGTGCTGGTCTAACAGTATACAAGCAACAATTCCATTAGTAGATAACAAAGTCCCAGGCAGGGAAGTCCTATGAGGAGGCTTCTAAAACCATACATTTTCCCCTTCTAAATTCTCTGAGTTTTCTATGGTGACATGAAACAGTAGTTTAGACATAAGAAGAGTCCACACAGACACACTTAGGGCCTCAGTGGTTATAGGAGACTGAGGGTTAATAAGACTTTTACTGGCATTTTTTGTA
Organism: Tolypeutes matacus; assembly: GCA_026826555.1. Lineage (NCBI taxonomy): Eukaryota > Metazoa > Chordata > Mammalia > Cingulata > Chlamyphoridae > Tolypeutes > Tolypeutes matacus. Next base: position 9,012,149 of record JAKSZT010026446.1, on the reverse strand, counting down.
TAAATTGTGGTCTTATAACAGTGTTTTGGATGACTCCTATTCCCCATGGGCTTATGATTCCCAACCAGTGAGGCTGCATAGGCCAGTATGATGGCCAAAGGACCTCATTTTCTCCAGTTTGTATGGTTTGAGGAATAGGCAATAACAGATTATCATTACTTCCCTTTTGGGGCTGTAGGGTGGCTGGTCCTTTAACTTGTATTCTCAGTGCCTGCATCTGTCCTGGTGTGAGCATTTCAGCTGGAGCAGGGGCTACAGCTCTTTGAGGAACGCTACCTTTATTCTCTGGACTGCCGCCACTGGAGACTCTCTCCTGTCCAGAATTCCCAATAAAACTTACATCTGGCTCAGTGCCAGGTGCATTCTTTGGTCTTGTGGGGGCCCCAACCTGTGCCCTTCAGGAGTTGGGTTGGAACACCATGTAAGAAAAAAACTAAAATATTTAGAAAAGAAATACATGCATGCAGAGTGTCATAGATGAGGATAGAGTCACTGAGACATACGAAATGGAGCTACAAAATAAAGGAAGCTAAGCAAATGAATATGGATAGAATTGCATATATAAGATGGTTTTCTTTGAAGCTGAAAAAATGTAAGTTAATACTATAAAATGTTACTCTCAGACAAAAAGCAAAAAGCAAAAAACATTATGCTAGGTGGGGGAGATCAGAAACAGAGTACTGCATAGTCTGTGATTCCATTTTTAAGAGATATAAATATAAATCAATTTGTGAAGATAAAATGAGAGTGGTGGTTATGTAGGGCTGAGGAAGGAAGGCTAAGGGGTGTGGAGTCTTTCTTTTTGGAGTAATGAAATTGTTCTAAAATTCTTGAGATGGTGAATATACAACATTGTAATTATACTAAAAGCCATTGATTATACACTTTGAATAGAAAAGCCAGAGACAGCAACTACGTACAGTTGGGGAAGCATAGAGAGGTTGAGAAATGAGGAATATTCTTGTTTGTCTGTTTTGTGTTTATTTTTATTATTATTGAAATAATGAAAATGCTCTAATAATGATTGAAGTGATGAACATACAACTATGTGATTATACCAAATACCATTGATTGTATACTTTGGATGAATTGTATGCTTTATTAATATGTATCAATAAAATTGATTTGTTTGAAAAAAAGGCACAGACTTTAGACACACACACATACTCCTTAAAATCTCATGTGCATGTATCTTTTTATATATGTAAAACATTTTTAAAATAACAATATTCTACTTACTGCTTAGAGATCCTTGTATTCTTTAAGAATATTCTTTAAGAACAACAAAACAAGTTCTCACTTTCAATAGAGTTGCAGTGCTTGAGAACGGCAGTATATGTTCCTACTTCACAAAAAATATGGTCGTCTTTAAGGGAATATGGCCCTTAGTGACCTTGTTACAGTCATGCTGTGTTTTGGAGTTTTCATTTTAAATTGCTCCTTACCTAGTTGCCTGAGGCATGGACCAGCCTATATTGAGGCTGAGGGCCTGTCCTTGGGCATCACTGGCTTGGTTCTCTGGTTGGAAGCCTTTCTATAGCATTCCTCACTCTGCCATGAAGCACTTATATTATCTAAATTAAAATATCTTAATTAGCTATGTTTTCCTTTTTACTAAATAACATTTTACTTAAAATTATTTATAAACAGACTTTTTATTTCAGGGAATGCAGGAAAATAACAGGAAAATTGTACAACATCTCATATTTTTAGCCATTTTACAAAGCAAGAAGTTATTTGAGACCCATGTATTAGGGAATAAGGATATATATTCCTATGACATTTACTACAAGTTAAGGAAAAGCAATCTTTATTTCTCTATTCACATTACAATTGCAAAATCAATGGAAAAGTCAAAGGTATTTCACAATATTAGAGATAGTTTTTTAATTTAATTTTTGAAGAATTAAAAAAGCAACTATAATCCCATCACTGTAAAATGTTACAGTGATTTTTATGTATTTTCTTCCAATCTTTCTTTCTCAAAGATATATGTTGCATAGTTAAGCTATATTAGATCAAATTTATATTGAATTTAGTATTGAAATATTACACATTTTATATGAGAATTCTCTTTGGGTGTTATAACCAGAATATTTGGCTAAAATAAACCTACTTTAAAATTATCATTTTTAACTAATAGAAATTAATATATACAAATATGTTTTTAATGTTTGTTTAAAAACCAAACTTGAAATTATTTTAAAATATTGAAAGAATATAAATGGATATCTTTATAACATAAAAACATATCCAGACTTATTAGGGAAGAAAACGAACACAAAGTTAATCCTAAAGTTAAACCTTAATGCATAATTGGGTATAAACTCCAAAAGAAGGATCATGACCATCATTCTCTTCATTGTTATGTGATATCTTGGTCCAATTTAACCAACAATTTCCTTTGTCTGACCCTCCAGCTCACCAGATAAGTTCTTATGTTATTAAAAGCTTGAGGTTACTTGGAGAAAAAAAGTGTTGCTGAAGGGAATTTGGGCCGTACAGTATACTTCTCTCTCATGAAAGTAAAAGGAGTCTTGTCATATAGAAACTGAACATTTACTATGCCCTAAAGGGTGGCCATTATGATCTGCCTGGTTTCTAGTAAAATACAGTCCTTGGCCACATTGTAATTCCACTCCTGTGGACATTTAAAGCACAGACCAGAGTCATTCCAAAAAGGATATCTAACTAATTGGGAATATATGACATTCCCTGTCAGGACCAAATCTACAAGTGTAAGGGGCAATGGTTATTAGAAGAATACCTGTTTGGAGATTAAGTAAGGGATGGGCACAGACCTAGTAACTACCTTGGTTGATTTCATTTGCCATACAGTATGCTAGAAGGATGAAGAAATTGTGTTTGAGGTAAGAATACATAGGGCAGAATAGGGTAAAGAGGAGATAAAATAAAATCAATATGAAGGTAGTGTATTAGGATGGAGTTTGGGCATTGTAAGGGGTATAGGATGAATAACAAAATGTTTAGATAGATGGTGATAGGAAGAGGTAGGGAATAAGGAAATCCAGGCAGGGATCTTGGGTATCATCCACTTGTTCCTATATCTTGGGCAGAAGCTGTCTACATCAGATGCTGTCTGCTTCTGGAATACTCATATCAATTTTAGTGTGAGGTCTGAAATGGGAGTGACCTCCCAAGGACTTGGAAGTATTCTAATTGTGACATGTGCACCCAGGGATCAATTCCCTGTAGTTTTACTGCTATAGTGATGGTCAATAAGACTTGACAAGGTCCTTTCCATCTAGGTTCTAAAGCAGTCTCTCATTGATGTCTCTTCCATATACCAAGTCACTGGGTTGAAGGTCGGATATAGTCTGCTGTAGAGAAATCTCTGGAAAGCCAGCCTGGATCTGTGAATGGTGGAACTCGGTATATGCAATTAGTCCCTTACAATAATTAGCAATTTCAGATTGTAATAGATTGGAGTCTGCTATTGTAGGAGAAACAATGAACCTCATGGGTTTTCCCACTATGATTTCAAAAAGGGAGAGCAATTTTTGTCATGAGGAACTAAATCGTACAGCCATCAAAGCTAAGGGGAAAATCTTAGGCCAAAATACAAAGAGAGATTCAGATAACTTAGCTAATTTAAGTTTTAAGATACTGTTTGTTCTTTCTACTCTCCTGACAATTGAGGATGGTAGGGACAGTGAAGATTTTGGTTGGTGTGTAAGACCTTGCAAAGTTCCTTGAACACAGTTCCAGTGAAATGGGTGCCTCTATCACTTGGGAATATAGCAAGATTCCTGAGGTGGGAAAACAAAGTCTAATAGCTTTTTAGCCACTGTGAGGGCAGGAATCTTACAGCAAGGAAAAGCCTCCATCCAGAGAATAGATATAGGATAACAAGGACCTATTCATATCCCATAGAAGGGAGTAGCCATATAAAGTCCATATGAAGATGTTCAAAGGGCCCTTTCGGTCAAGGTATTTGACCTTGTCCCACCATTTTAGTTTTACCAGGGTTATGTAATTAGCAGGTGGAACATGATTCATATACTCACCTTTCTTCTTGTTTAAAGTCTCCCTACTAATGATTTTTTGAAGTTGAAATCAGGGATTCTAGACAATGGTGGGTATGTTCATGTAAAATCTTGGTTATGGACCATTTTAGGAACTCAGGTGCTACCAGGCCTCCATCCTGGCACCACCAGAGCCCTAAGAGTGGAGGGCTCATCCAGCTTTGAACCAGATTTTTCAATTTCAGAAGCTGATATTGAAGTATACTCAAGGACCCTTGAAAATTCTCTTTAATCTTATATACAGGTTTTAAAATCATCAGCTGTTGATGTAACATTGTTGTTTGTGCTGATCTTTTAGCATAGAAATCAGCCAAAGCATTTCCTCTTTGTTCCTTAGTGTCTCTACTTGAATGAGATCCTGTTTTTATAATAGCTACTCCTTTTGGGTATTTTAGAGTCTTGAGGAGGTAATTTACTAGAACACCATTTTTTATGGGAGTCTCTGCAGATACTTTGTTTCCAAAGTATGCCAACATCATGGACTATACCAAAGGCATATCTACTATCTGTATAAATGTTTACTCTCTGAAAGTCTGCCAATTTACAAGCTCTGGTCAAAGCCATTAAATTCAGTAATTTGGGCTGATGTAACCTCAGGTAAGTGTATATTCTAGAGGTTCCTGGAAAGTAGTTATTGCATAGCCCCCATGATAGTTACCACGTTCATTCCTAAGTAAGAATCCATCTCTAAAAAGAATCAGATCAAGATTTTGGAGGGGAAGTGTCTCTGAGATCCATCTTAGGGATAGAAAGTTCATGAATGAGGGACCAGCAGTCATGGGATCTCACTTTCCTCCAGGAGAGCAAGAAGTGTGGTTGGATGGAGAGAATTACACTGATGGATAGTTATATGAGAGGGGTCAGTACAAGGATTTCATATGAGGTAAATCTGCTAGGAGAAAAATTTTAGGTATTTGCATTTAAAAGAAGGGTTTGTACTGCCTGGGGAACCATTAGATGTAGGGGAGAGCCTAGAACCATGTCAGCAAAGCATCAACCAATTTAGGGGCTGCAGAGACAGCCCAGAGACAAAGTGGGTAAGCCTTGGCAACTGGGTCAAGTTTAGACTATAATAAGTAATAGGTTTCTGTTTGTCTCCATGCTTCTCAGTTAGGACTCCAAGAGCATGTCTGTCTCTTTCATATGCAAATAGGAAGAAATTCTTATAGTTTGGGAGTCTGAAAGGAGGTGGCTGTGATAAACTTGTCTTTAGTTGGATAAGTGCATTTTCTGCATCATCAGTCCGGTGGAGGGGGTCTGGAATACTAGTTTCTGAAAGATCATAGAGTGAGACTGTTAAAGCTGAGAAATTAGCTCTTCATTGCTAGCAATATCCAGCAAGCCCTAAGAATCTCCTAAGTTGCCTCTTCATGATTGGCCTAGGGAAGTTTAGAATGATGCTGAGCCTATAGAGAGTTAATCATTTCCCCACCTGAGATAGATCATGAGATAGATCATGACCTAAATAATGTACAGTCCTTTGAAAAAACTATATTTTTGGATGCCTTATGTCCTTTTTTGGCCAATGCCTCTAGTAAGTAAAGGGTATCTTCCACACAAGCCTCCTTAGTTTTAGAACAAATTCGTAGGTCATCCACATCCTGGATGAATGTAGACCCCTGCGGGGAGTTTAAGTCTCCTAGATCCTGACTGAGAATGAGAGAAATGGGAAGGAGCCTCTGTATATCACTGAGGCATAACAGCCCAGGTATATTATTGCTTTTCCCAGGGAAAGGCAAATGGGTCTGACTTTCAGGATCAAAAGGAACATTAAAGAATGCTGAGCATATATCTATCACAGTAAAGTAGTTGGTATCCAGGGGGACAGAAGTCAAGATGATATTTGGATTAGGACTTACTAGAAATCTTGATATTACTAAATTTTTGATAGCCCTTAAATCGTGGACAAACCAATCAATCACTGCGTCCCCCTGTTTTCTTTTAACTGGCTGTATGGAAGTGTTATGGGCAAGTGAATGGCACAAGGAGTCCTTTTTTGATGGAAATCTCCATCAGTCTTAATCCTTCTTGAGCTTCTGATTTAAGGGGATATTGAAGCAACTCTGGTAAAGCTTTAGTTTGATCTATCTGGACCTTGATAAGCTCAGCTCCAAGTAGTTTACCTCCAAGTAGTTGAATCTTTAGCCCATAAGGCGCCTGAGACTAATTGCAGAATTTTGGAGAGGGCTTGTGTCAGGAACTGCATAACAGAACTAGTGTAATCAAAGTCAGCTATTAACTGATGGTTAATCAAGGAGTCCTCTGGAATTTCAAGGAATAGTCCCTCAGGCTTGCATTCTATGCAACATAAGAAATCTCTCCCTAAGAGCTTAATTTGGTGTATCGGGAAATACAGTTGACATCGTTCTCTTTTCTTCTGAAAGATGGGGCAGAGAGACATTTAGCTACTTGCTTTGCAAGGCCATGAGTAGACTCTTGTTTTCGTTCTAGTGACCTTTCAAGGTGTTCCACCAAGTGTTGAAGTTCTGAAAGGAGAGTTATTTCCCACTCAATCTTTTGCTTCCTTTATCAAATCCCCAATCTCTAGCTTAATTCCATTAACAAAGTATGAAGATATAATGGGCATTATATGCAAACTTCCCTTAATTGCAGAGTGTTCCCAGAAAGTGCTTTCTAACCTGTTCAGTAGTGGCCTATTTTGCTAGCTCTTTTTATGTTTTTTGGTCTAGCATGATGAGGCAGGTCCTGTAGTTCTTGTTCTGGACCTTCCCAAGCAGCCTTACCCTTCTGAAGTTTAGCATCAACTGGACTAACTAACAGATGAACCAATTGGTATAAGTCTAGTAAACTTGGATTGTAGATTCCCAATAGAATTCTAAATTCCTCCAAAAATGGCTCTGATTTCTGCTCAAGTCCAGGGTATAAGTTCCTTGCTAGCAGGCATGCCAGCTTCAGTAGAAGGTTTAATCTTTAAAGGGGCCTGGACTAAATCGCTCCCCTCAGGGGGTTAGGAGGAAAAGGTAGGGGATAAAAAAGGGTCTGAAGAAGAAATCAGACATGGCAGAAGCATTGGGTAAAGGGGAAGCTGGGGGATAGATAGGTTCAGTTGGGAGTTCATTCCCTTTGTTGTTTTTGGCCCTTTCTTTTTCTAAAGAATCTTCAAGTAAAGCTATTGTAGATGCACATTGTTGTCTAAGAGTCTCCACAACCAGTCAAAGAATGCGCCCCATTTTTTCTAGCAAGTTCAGGGCAGGTAGGCTTTATTTTGTTTTGGGTCAAACGTAATGACCAGGGGCTTGACTTGCTATCTGGGTAAGGCATATTGGTGGGGATTTCAAATTTCAAGATATTTCAAGGGGAAACTCGAGAGGGAATTCGAAGAGGTAGTAGGGCATGAGGTTTTTGTGTCTGTAGGGCACAGTAGGGCATGTCTGTTTTTTTGCTCTGAGGTGTAGCCAGGGCTTTCTCTGTATAATTTTATCATTCAGAAGAGGCAAGGAAGGCTTCTCCCTTATGGATTTTAGAATTCTAGCCTCCAATAATTTGAGCCAATGAATTTCTGTTGTTTTAAGCCATCCCCTTTATGGCACTTTGTTACATCTGCCTAGGAAACTACGACAAATTGTAAATACAAATATTCATTGTATTGTTGACAATGATAAAATTTTGGGAAAAACACTAAATGTTTTTTTAACATTTAAGAAAAAAATATAATGGCAAATCAACCTAAAAAGTTTCTATGCAGCATTAAAAGTATAGTAGTGGATGCAATATATTACCATGGAAATAGTCATAACATCAAATGAGAAAAACAATTCACCAAAATACATATGCTAGATTTGCAGCTATGTAATATCTTCAGAGAGTTTTTGTTCCGTTTGAAGAAATATTACACCAATTTGATACATGAGCCTCAACTTTTAGCAAATAGTTGCCTAATTACTATGGTACATTTAATATATATGATTGTATTTTAACTATTTAATGCTAACATTCAGTTGTTTTATTTGAAAATGTAGGAAGGATATACCAATACAGGGAATAGATTCTGCATCAAAGCTGTTTGGGAAAATCTCCTCTCTGCTTTGCATGAACATGTTTTGAGAGTCAGTGAGGAACGACACCTCTTTTCAACCCCACTTAAGAGCCAGGGTTCTCTAGGGAAACAGCAGGAGAGCTCTGTAAATATATACCCTGTACTGTACGAGGACTGTGATGCCCTCCCCTCCAGGGTGAGCAGGCACGTGAATATGATGGGTAGTCACACCCTTGGTTAGCTTACATTAGGTAAGTCTCTGACTCAGAGGGAGAGATTTTTTTTTAATTATTTATTTATTTTTAAAGACGCTTTAGATTACATAAATGCTGCATAAACAAATATAAGGGATTCCCATATGTCCTACTCCCTTCCCCTCCCACACTTTCCCACATTAACAACATCCTTCATTAGTGAGGTGCATTTGTTACAATTGATGAACCCATAGTGAAGCATTGCTACGAACCATGGACTACAGTATACATTATAATTTACACTCTGTCCTGCACAATTTTGTAAGTTATGACAAAATATGCAATGGCTTGTATCCTAAATGCCCCCATATTACACCTATTCTTCCCTCTCCCATCCCTCGGAACCTCTGGTGGCCACTGCCTTTACATCAATGATAAGTAAAAAAGATTCTCCAGATGGTTCTGAAGGTGGAAATGGCCATGTGGTGAGATGGTGACTTGGCTCGGACCTGGGGCCGTCTAGGAGCTGGGAGCAAACCCTTGACAAAAGCCCGCAAGAAAACAGGACCTCATTTCTACAACCCCCTGGAACTAAATTCTGCCAGTAACAAGGACCCTGAGTCCCAGCTGAGAAAAAAGACTAGGCCAACTCCTTCATTTCAGCCTGTTGAGTCCCTGAGCTGAAGGCCAGTTAGCTCCTACTCACGCTCTGATTCATAGAAACTGTGAGAATACATTGTTATTTTAATCCACTCAATTTGTAAAAATTTTGTTCTGCAATATAAGGGCCAGGGCAGCTTCTCATTCTTTGAAACTCCCATAGGGTCTGGCATAGTGCTCAGTACTTGGACATTTGTGAATAAATATTTGTCCAGTGAGTGTAAGTGACCAACTCTGACTTTTGGATATTTTACAATAAAATCTAAGGTTATTCTAGCTCTGGAATCCTATGATTCATAAGCAAAAAAAAAATTTTTTTTTAAATTTAAAGTCATCACTTAAATCCAAGGTAAAAAAAAATTGTAAGATATGAGAATAAAGTACTGAGATTAATTTCCATAAATAACCTGAAATTTTTCCTTTATTGTATTATAGTCATATCACATATTTTGGAAAGGAAACAGAGAAAGCACTATGACATGTATCCTTGGTTGATGAAGTAGGGAAGAATATATGGTAAATTAAATGACACACTTAAAGCAGACTGAAGCTATTTTGGTTGCAATCATTTCTAGTTACAGAAATAAAATGGTTCTATACTCCCTATTTCCTTGATAATTACAACGAAATAAAACATGAAGTCTATCCCTCCTTAAGATCAACCACAGATCTTTAAGACTACTAAATCCTACCTCTAATCCTTTCTGGCTTGAGAACACATTTCCACTTTTGATCAACCTGATGAGGAATTTCAACATGATGAGGTATAAACAAGAAAAGGTTTTATTTGTTCCAATAACTCCTCCCCTCCTGTCTTATATTTTCCCCTATTTCTTCTTGGGTACCAGTTTTCTCAACATCTTGGACAAATTCTAGAAAATTTTACTCACCTTTAGTTGCTAGAGTATTTTCATTCTGATAATTAAGGTCATTCCTATGCAGATTCTAAAGGCACTTTTCATTTTTGCAAGACTTAGTCACCCTTTCTAGCTGACCCTTCATGTATAGATGTGCAATATCCCTCTGGTATATGCATCACAGTTGCAAGTCCTCCCACTTCCCCAATGCTGCAGTGACCCTTGAAATGTATATTCTGTTGATTTACAACCAACCAACCAACCAGCCAGCCAACCAGCCAACCAGCCTAATGGTCTACTCTCAAGCAGTATCCATCTTCCTCTTGAGAACAGGGGCTCAGTGTGACAGTGGGGGATTGAGGATGCCAATCCTGGTCTCCACTTTCTTGGCAAGCCCCACCAAGAAATGATTATTTCCTCTTCTCAGGTAGCAGGTAGATATATCAAAAAGTCCCCTGGTAAGCAGAAATCGATCTTGATGAAAGAAATGCCATTTCCTCCTCCTGATATGCATGCCCAATCTCTAAGAGTGAAACAGCTGTAGCTTTCCCCATTAGAATAAAGTTAGGACATGGACCACAAGGGAAATAAAACCATTTAATTATTCAAATTGAATTGGGCTACAAGATTAGAATGGGACCAATAGTAAAGCTAGCTTCAAGTTCAGCATTGAACTGATAATTTAGGAATTTTGTTCTTCCCTGCCTACAAAGAGTACCGGCTTGGGGCAGGATTTTACCTATAGGTATAGATTTAAGTGCTGGAGAACATTGCTTGAGGTTGGCTGATAGAGAGCTTGCAATTCAAATCAATTAAACAAACATGTGTTAACAATAAAATGTTTGCTTGCATCATCTTCTGAGACCTGTGAATTCAATAATTTGTTCATTATTTTGTACTAATTTGCTAATGCTACTCATAATTATTAACCAGCTATCAACCAGACACTAAATCTATAAATATTTTCTCTTTGCTATGATGAACTTACCATGCAATATTTTTTAAATTATTTTTACATATTATTAATCTAACTCTATGATTAAACACTGCAGTTACAGGGAAAATTTTTAAACTTCTTCGTTCTTTGAGGGATTAGTAATAATATCTGGGTAATTCTAGTGTTCTCGATTGAATTTAAATAGAAACACAAGGTTCTCACATCTATCAAAACTACCAGAGGCCTCCATTTCAATTTCACCTGATGGGTTTTTTTCTGTTCTCTGTTCTCACAATCATGAGCCACACTAACCAGAGTGATAGAAAATCACTAGTACTGCATGTCTAAAATTCCAAAGTTAAGTATCTTCTTTAGTAATAGCTTTCACTCAACCTGGGATAAACATGCTAAATCCCCATGTAGAATTCTTGTAACCCCTCTACTACATAATTAAATCCCATGCTCTGACTATCAAGAGCTTGCCTCCAATATATCTTTAAATTCATTAGCACTCTTTTCCAAAGCTATGCAAAAAGCATACCCTTTAACTCCGTCTCTTCTAGATGGAGCTCCTATGATCTCTAAAGATTACTCCTGGCTCAGTAAAGATAGCGAAGGGACAGGAGAAGGGGGCATGTGGTTCTTTGATATAGGAGGCACAGAAAGAAGATGAAAAGATTTTTTAAAATGATACATTTGATGTCTCCCAGCTGTCCAGAGATATAATGGTCCCACCTTGTCTAACAATCCCATTTAATTACTGCTGGCCAAAGGAAACGGTAGGACTTTTAGAAAATGTCTTTTACACTTGGATTTTAAAAATTGGAATACATGTCAATTTTCACAACTTTTGTTTCTCTCAGGAGTGTTTTAAGAAGTTGTTTATTGATGATAGTTAATTTAATAATGGCTATAGAGCACCAACAGTCAATCCTATCATCTGTCATATTGCCAGCAAAGCAATCCATTATTTAAAGCCTAGGAAATGAAAATGATGGGTAAAATATGATTAAATTGGCCATTATGAAATTTGGCTAAAACCTGGAGACATATGTCTTTATGCTTCTATGAAGTGTGAGAGGACTTAGAAAATAATATGGTCACAACCTTTAAAACGTGTAAGGCAGAAATTGTAACTGAAACTCGTATCTTAAGGTAAGACACTTTGAGTGCTGAACCCTCAAAAGAACAAAGCTATTCGTTATTCCGGGAAGTTGTTAAGCTGCCTGAGTCCTGGGAGAAAAATAAGCCTCCTGTGAAAAATATAATCATGTGACTGTGTCATATAGAATTAGAGTAAATTTATACTGAATTATTCAGGATGCCTTAAGGGCAAAAGGAAACATAAAATGGTTTTGGGGCCACTGAGAACCCTGGAGCATCTGGCAGAAGCATAGGCAAAAATCAGCCTGAAGGGTCTCTCACAAACCAAGTCTTGGGATATTTCCATACAAGAAAACAAACCATGCTTCAGATAAAATTAAAAGAAAATTGCCAACAAAATGAGAAAAAACATCCTCTATGTATTACAGCAAACATATTCAACACACAGGAGGCTTATACCCTAGAAACTTCAACATCGATGAATAATACATAAAAGACTATAAAATAATGTTTGAAATTATTGAAGATGTAAGATAAAGAATGACATTTTTAAGAAAGTATAAACTATTGACAAATAATATAATGATTTAAGATAGAATTGGAATTTCTTCAACCAAAAACAAATATGGATGTTGACATTAAAATATTAGTGAATGGTTAAAAAGGCCATGAATGAAGAGAGATTTGTTAAAGTTTAAGATAGATTTTAGGAAATGACATGGAATTCATCCCAAAGAGATAAAGAGATAAACACTATGAGGAGATAAAAACAGGAAAAATAGGATGAAAAGACCCAACATAGGAGAGAACAAAGATAAAGGATAAAAAGAAATAGTCAAAACATTTTATTTAGAACTCATTAAGTGTATGACTACTTAGACAAAACAATAGGTTTAATAAAGATAAATCCACCTCTAGACCCATTGTTGTGAAACTAATGGAAGCCAAGGACAAAAGGAAGGCAATTAGAGAGGAAGGACAGATTCCCTACAAAGGAGAAATGACTAGATTGTTGTCAGACTTTCCAACACAACCATATAAGGTAGAAGTTAGCAGAATATTATCTCCAAAATACTGAAGGAAAATAACTATCAGTCAATTTAGAGATTATATTTATATAATAAAACTAAACTATCATCAAGGATCACTAGGAGTGTTGGCTATACAATACTCCACTCACTAATGAATGATCTTACCAATTCCAGATACTTATCAAAAAAAAAAAAAAAAAAAAAAGAAAGAAAGAAAAAGAAAAAAAAGTGCTAAACTGCATTGTACTTCAGAAAGAAGGAAATTAATCTATAATTTTGGAGTGGAATTAAGGAATCGTGAGTTAAGAAACTGGTAGTTATATATAAAATTAAATCATCATTGACTCCAGAAAACAATGAACTATTTCGGATTGTTAATAATAATGCATAAATATAATATAAGGTTAAATTATATTCAAAATGGTAGTTAGGTAATCAAAGATAAAGCATTCAAAGGTCTTGATATTATTTGAAGAAGCAGGGTTGGTGACTGTTTTTATAATATCTAAAGTCAAGTGTACATATTAAATATTTAAGATAAACATTTAAACTTTATAAAAGTGAACATTTTATTCAAGTAGGCCAATATAGGAGAATAAAAGCACTTAAACAAATAGAAGGCAGAAAAGTGAAAAAGAAAGAAAAAGCAGAGTAAATAAAAATATGGTAGAAATTAATTGAAATATAGAAAATATCCAAATAAATATAAAAATATAAAGTTGAGTTATATATAGTGAATGTAAGATTAAATTAAAAAGGAAAGGACTTCCAGAATGGTAGAGAATGGACCTCCAAAATTCTGCTACCACATAAACACAACAAGGATTCTAGGAAAAAATTGCTAAATTGAACTTTTTCAGAAAACTGGAAATTAACCAAGGACTTACAAAAATCAAGTGTTTATTCAAGAAAAATGGCTAAATTTCTTTCAGAACAGAGATCTTTGTGGCATTGTGTCATATGCTATTCCTTCTCCCTAGCTCCATGATACTTTTGAAACCATCAACCTTGTAATTACAGTAGCTTAGCAGCTACTGGTAGGGACAGACTAGATAAAGAGCTCCTTTAAATGTCTAATTTCCATAGAATTGTCACTGTTTGAGCTGTCTGACAGATCACTGGTAAAATACCCTTCACCAGGCTTGTCTTAATTTGACCTAACACAGAGACTTATATGGTAGAAAAAGTCCTACTCGCAGGGTGGTTTTCTAAAACAATTCAAAAGCAATAGTCTAACATGCTACTTCCTTCCTGAGACAGTGATACCAACTGGAGCAAAAAAGAGGCTGGTCAAGCAATTTTATAGGAATATCGATGGAATGAAAACTCCATGGGGGGTTTGAAAAGCTTTATCATAATCCTGAAAATCTCAATGTCCAGGCACAGGTGGGAGGACTATACAAATTTCCAAGAGAGACTTGAGAAGGGCCTAATCTCTCACCCTACTGACATTGAGGCTCTGCACAAGCAGGAACTAAAGGCTAAGGGCATATAGTAAGCCATTAGAGCACTGAAGTCTTGCCCGACACCCAGACACAGCACCTCAGCAAAACATCATATATTTATTGGTTCAAGGCTTTTAGGAAATCCCTCTAGGACATTTAGCTGATCCTTAGCTAAGCAAAAACTTCAGTGGCCTCAGATGACAAGTGTATTAGTCAAGGTTCTCCAGGGAAACAGAACCAACACACACACACAGTGTGTGTAAATATTATGAGATTTATTACAGGAATTGGCTCACACAACTGTGGGGATGGGCATATCTGAATTCCACAGGGCAGGCTGCAAGCTGGGAAATCCAGTGAAGGTTTTCGATGAATCCCCTAGGAGAAGCTGGCTGACTGATATAGAGATGGGCATTCTTTCAATTTGTCCCTTCTCTGTCCCTTCCAGTCTAGGCTGGCAGTGGTTCTGCTCATAAAACTTCAAGAAAACCTTGTAGGCTTTGCGTGCAGTTCAGAGGGATCCAAATAGACAATAGAACTTTCCTCAGATCTTTCCTGTATAACTGCATTGCCATTCCTGACTTTCAATGAAATGGCTGACTGGTTCCATGTTCAGTTAAACTCTCCCCCTGGAACCCCATTCTCCAGGGACTAACTTTCCATAATCACAGAGAGGTCCCTGATAGAACTTCTCCTAGCCCTAGTCTCAGAGCACATTATCTGGATAGGTTCAGAATTTTCCGAACCCTCAGTTTCTGGTTTGTTTGTGCTTTAGAGTTCAGTTTTCATCTTATCTTTTACCTCTTGCTGCATCTTATCTTTTACCTCTTCACTATAAGCTGCAAGGTGATACCAGGCTGCACCTTCCACACTTAGCTTGGAAATCTCAGCTAAATTTCCAAGTTCATCACTCTCAAGTTCTGCTTTCTATCTAGTATCAGAACTCAATTTCATCAAGTTCTCTGCCACTTTAAAATGAGGATTGCCTTTCCTACAGTTTACAATAACATATTCATCATTACCTCCTAAGCCCTCATTGAAATTACCTTTAGCATTCATATTTCTACCAACAGTCTCTTCAAAGCATTGTAGACCTTTTCTATCAAACACCTCACAATTCTTCCAACCTCTCTATATCCATTGCCCAATTCCAAAGCCATTTCCACATTTTTGGTATCTTCAATAGCAGCATCCAATTCTCCTGGTACCAAAATCTGTTTTAGATTCCTAGGCTACTCAAACAAATACCATGAGCTGGATTGGGTTAAATAATGGGAATTTATTTGCTCATGGTTTGAGGCTGGGAAAAAATGTCCAAATCAAGGCTTCATCAAGAAGATGCTTTCTTCCCGAAGACTGGTGTTATGGGGTTGGCTGCCAGTGATCCTTGGCACCTCTGTCATGGCAAGTCACATGTTGGCACCTTCTAGTCTTTCCCTCCTACATTCTTTTGATGCCCAGTTTCTTTCTTCTTGTGGCTTTTTAATTTCTCTCTCTGAAAAGGATTAAGACCCACCCTAAATGAGGTGGGACACACCTTAACTGAAGTAACTTCATCTAAAAATCCTACTTATAATGGGTTCACACCCACAGGAATGGATTACATTTAAGAACATGTTTTTCTGGGGTACGCACCCCAGCTTCAAGTCACCACATATATACTAAAGAGAAATGAAAACATATTCCCTTATCAAAACTCATACAGGAATATTCATAGTTGCATTATTTATAATAGCTAAAATGGAAACAATACAAATGTCCATCAATTTGTGACTGGAAAAACAAACTGTGGTACACAATGTAAAATTTTTAGCAGTAAAAAGTAGTGAAATGATACCTTATACAATAGTAATGAACCACATATCATATGATTTCAATTAAGAAATATCTCAAATAAACAAATCCATGTGGACAGAAAGTAGAGTCAAGGTGTCCAGGGACTTGGGGGTAGAAGAATGGGGAGAGACTGCTTTTTGGGGTGTGAAAATCTTCTAAAATTAGATAGTTGTGAGCGTTGCATAACGCTGTTAATATAAAAAAAGCCCACTGATTTGTATACTTTAAGAGGATGAAATTTATGGCATGTAAATTCTATCTCAATAAAACTGCTAAAACAGATTAAATTAAAAATAATCCTGCTTAATAAATTTGTACCTATCATTCAATAGAAAGTAAAGAAATAGATAAAAGGTGTACCAGGTAAATATTATCCAAATAAATCTGGTATAACTATGTTAATACTAGCTGAAACCATCCTTAAAAAGAATAAAATAATTTAGGTTAACATGTTATTATTATATAAGGATTAAAGAAACAATTCTTAATATAGATGTAAAGTTCTTTAACATGTATGTATCTAACAACATAAACTTAAAAGTCATAAGAATATATTGTCAGACTTAGGAAAAATGGATAAATCTATTACTATAGTGTTTTTGTTATAATTCTTAAAGATATTAATAGCTGAAGGAGATGGAAAATAGTAAAGTTGTAAATATCTGAAAATGAAATATAAAAGATTCACATAGTGGGTACTGATAGAATTGTATGCCCAACATTTTAGGAAAACACATTATCTTCAACTATACAATTTTAATATTTATAAATTGATTAAGTATGGACTCATAGAGTATGTGCATTATTTTGAATTGTGAGGGAAGATGTAAGAAGAGATTTGAAGAAAACTAAGAAAAGAAAATTTGTGTTTTGTTCATAATAACTATTATAATTTTTAAATGAATATACAAGATAGCAAAATGCAAAAACATTCCACTACTTGAATCAAGGCAAATGATGTTTCTGGGCCATTATAATGATAATCTTGAATATGAAGTGCTATTCAAAATATGTATCAAATGTAAAACAAATGATATGACCAACTAGAATTGATGGACAAAGTAATCTACCAGAATATAATAGATGTCACCAAAAACAATCTAATAGAGTTACAATAAAGAACACCAGCTGAATATCAACCCTGAGAATGTGGATTTACACGAATATTATAATATGATCATATTGCAAGGATAAGATTGCTAGATAGTGAAGTGAAAGAGATAGTCATTATTGACCATAGTGGGAAATCAATAGGTTTCATTTTAAATGGATGAATAAAAATAGAACTATATTCCTATTATTATAAACATGGAGATACTCTTCAATTAAATTTTATTTTTACCACACATCATATAAAATATCAATTCCAGACAATTTACAGCCTGAGAGGAAAAGGCTGTAAAACATACAATAGGAAAAGTATTAGTATTCAAAATAAATAAAAAATGGTTACATATTGACAAGGGATGCACAAGCCAAGAGAAGAACGTACAAGGGCATGAATAGACATTCCCCCAAGAAGAATCACATAGGTCAATTACCATGAAAAAAGGTGTTCCATATCAGTGGTTGATGATGAATGAATGAACCATTTTATATTCATTGAGTTGATAAAAACCAAAAGGTCCAATGATACCAAGATTTGGAGAATATATGATTCCATGATAGTTTTTATTCTTTGTTAAATGGGAGTTTGTGCAACCACTTTAGAAATTTTGAATTATTAACTAAAGTTGAATATTTTAATAACCAGCAACTTCATTTTAATAATATAACAAAGAAAAATTCTTGGTAATGTACAAAAGTAAATGTGTATAAAAATCTTTACAGCAGCACAAAGGAAAAGCCTGGAAAAAGTGCATATGCCCATCTACAGAAAAGTAGATGAATAAATTGTATATTAATGTAATGCAATATTAAACAGCAGTAAAAATGAATAAAATAAATAGGTACATGCAATAATAATATATTTTATAAAATCACATTAAGTAAAATAATATCAAAATATTACATAGAGATTTTATCTATTTACAAAATTGATAACAACTAAAATTAAAAAGATAGAGGTTACAGTTATGATATTGGTAGAGTAGCTTATATTGAATCAACCCTTCTGTAGATCGTAATTATGAACTTTGGACAAAATATATTAAAAATATTTGAGGGCATTGCATGATGACCAAAATCAGAAGGAAATTTCACCTTTAAACCACATTTACTGAATAAAATTCATATATGTATGGCTTTTCCAAGAGCATTCTGCAGTCTGCACACTGTGGGACAAACAGTTCTCAAGAAAAATGGTACACTTGAGTTGGCCTGAGGTGTTAAGGAATGGAATATGAGCTGGAACGGTGGCAGGAGATTGAGAAGGTGAGAGAGCAACAAATGGGAAAGCCAAAACTTTGCAAAAAAAAATCGTATCAAATCATTAGCTTACCACTGATTTGGAATTCAAAGGAATACTTCAAGGAGCTCAGAAGAACTTAATATCTGGAAGACTCCATTATTGAGCAGATTTAAGTAGCTGACCCCTAGAAGATACAGGATTTAGAATTTGAATGTAGCCATTTTAGAAATTTTTAACGCATATATTTCCAGAGAACTTTACTAAAAAAAACATCAAAATAAATCTTCACATGGACAAAATGGCCATCCAGTAATTTACCTACTTGCCAAAATAAAATTAAATAAAATGGTTCAGAGGAATATACTAGAAACTGGGGTTTCTACAATGTATTGTCTACAGTGTCTAAATATACAACAAAATTTATTAAACAATTTAAGAGAAAATAAACCCACAAACGAGAAAAATACAGTCAATAGAATTTTTTTAAATTAAAGACTTGGTGGGTTTACAGAACAATCATGCGTAACATATAGGATTCCCATGCACTGCCACCAAAAGATTGCCTTGGTGTTGAACATTTGTTATAACTGATGACAGCACTTTTTAAAAAATTGAATTATTTTATAACAGTAGTTACCTTTGTTAAAATTGATGAAATATTTAAAATAGTACTGTTTACTATTATCCATAGTTTACATTAGGTGCATTTTCCCCATATACCACACTATTATTAATACCTTGTGTTAGTGTTTTACATGTGTTATAATTCATGAAAGAATATTCTCACACTTGTACTATAAACTATAGTCCATGTGTGAAATAAGCTAGACACGAAAGGACTATAGAGTTCACTGTGTTATACAGTCCTGTTTTGTCTTCTAATTTTTATTCTAGTAACATCTATGACCTAAAGTTTTCCCTTTTTAACCGTAGTCACCTATATAATTCAGTGCTTGTTAATTACACTCACAATAATGTGCTACCATCACCACCATCCATTTCCAAAACTTTACAATCAACCTAAATAGAAATTTTATACAAATTAAGCATCAGTTCCCCATTCTCTTCCCCTAATCTATCCCCTGGTAACCTGTATTCTAGATTCGAACTCTATGACCTTGTTTATTATAATTAGTTCTTAACAGTGAGATCATACAATAGTTGTCCTTTTGTGTCTAGCTCATTTCACACAGCATAATGTCTTCAAGGTTCATCCATGTTGTTGCATGCATCAGACTTCACTCCTTTTTACAGGTGACTAATAATCCAAGGCTGGAATATACGACAAATTTTGTTTATACATTCATCGGTTGATAGACACTTGACTTGCTTCTATCATTTGGCAATTGTGAATTATACCTGTATAACTATCAGTGTGCAAATATCTATACTAGTCCCTGCTTTCAATTCTTCTGTGTATATACCTAGTAGTGGGATTGCTGGGTCATATGGTAATACTATATTTAGCTTCCTAAGGAACTATGAAACTGTCTTTCACAGTAGCTACACCATTTTATATTCCCTCCAGCAAAGAATGCATGTTCTTATTTCTCCACATCCTCTCCAACACCTGTAATTTAGATTTTTAAAAAATAGTAGCCATTTCAGTGGGAGTGAAATGATATCTCATTGTGGTTTTCATTCAACAGAAATTGGCAATAGTATAATTCATATGCTGGCTTGAACAAACAAGAAATTAATGTATCTATTATAAAATATTCAAAGGGTTAAAACAGAGATCTGCCACCTGTTTTGTAAATAAAGTTTTATTGGATCATAGCCACATCTATTTGCTTCCAATTTGTCTATGGTTTCTTTACATGATATGCTAGGAGTGTAGTATAGGGCCTCCAAGCCTAAAATATTTATTATCAAGATCTTTAAGAAATAGTTTGCTATACTGTTATTTAAAGGAAAAAATCATCATAACGAATGAAAAGATGGGGACTCTCATCTGAGAAATTTAAATTATAAAATTTAATCAAATGGAAAGTCTAGAAATGAAGAGTTCAATATCTGAAAAGAAAAATTCACTGAAAGGGGTTAACAGGAAAATGGAAACAGAAGAAATCGTTGTTGAACTTGAAGACAAATCAGTAGAAACCAAATCTGAATAAAAAAAGAAAAAAGCTTGACGATTTTAATTAAATTGTACCTAAAGGAATGAGGGTGGGCCTTAATCCAATATGATTGAAGTCTTTATTAGCAAAGGAATTTGGACACAGAAAGGGAAACCACGAGAAGCAAAAAGCTGGAAGTCAATGGAACCCAGAAGAGAAAGGAGAAGATGGCACCATATGCATTGCCAGGTTTACTGTTAACCCCTTCCAGTGAATTTTTTTATTTCAGCTATTGATGGACCAAGAATCACCAGCAGTCAGCCCCAGAGTACTACAATCTTCTGGGAGAAAGCATCACCTTGCTGATGCCTCAAGTTTAGACTACTCCTAGCTTCACAATAATGAAGTAATAAAATCCAGTTGTTTATGCAACCTATTGTATGGTATTTGTTTTAGCAGATAGTAAACTGAAACAGTTCAGTACAAAACATATGGCAATGTGAAAAATGTTACAAAATAGCCTAAAAGATGGGGGAGGCAGGAAATATAATTATACTGCTACAATATTCTTATGTTCATATGTAGTGGGAGGATATTCACTGTAAATAGACTGTGATAAGTTGAGGATGAATACTGTAATCACTAAAGCAACAATGAAAACAAAAATCCACAGACATATATTTTAAAAGCCAATATAAGAACTAAAATAGAGTGTTAAACGTATTCAGTTAACCCAAAAGCAAGAAGGAAAGGAGAAACAGAGGACCAAAAGACAGGTGTAACAAACAAGAAAAAAAAGGAGAAAGGTGGTAAATTTTATCTCAACTGTAGTGGTTTGGAGTGTATGTAACCCAGAAAACATGTCAGTAAACTTAAACCATTCCTGTGGCTGTGAACCCATTGTAAGTAGAACCTTACAGGTTACTTCAGTTAAGGTGTGACCCACCTCAATCAGAATGCGTCTTAATCCTATTACTGGAGTCCTTTATAAGTGGAATGAAATTCAGAGAGATGGAGAGAAAGCCACAAAGGGAGAGGCCAGCAGGTGTACATCAATAGACTCTGGAAGAGAAGGGAGAGGTCAGGAGAGGCTGCTATGTGTATTGCCATGTGACAGAGGATCCCAAGACCAAGAGTCATCAACAGCTAGCCCCAGAATGTCATAGTCTTCAGAGAGAAAACATTGCTTTTCCTAACCTCAAAACCCCATTGCAAGGCATTTTCTTGAGCAGCCAAGGAAACTAAAACATCAGCCTTGTTCATAATTAAGTTGAAAGTAAATGGATTTTCCAGTCCTATTAAAAGACCAAAAGTTCCCAGCCTGGACCAAAAGGCAAGCGTGAAATACATGTGGTCTATGACAGATTGACTTTGCATATGCAGAAACAGATGGATTGAAAGTAAACAGATGGAATAAGGTATACCATACAAAGTATCAGCTTATGAAATCTTCAGGAAAGAAATATTTCCAGAGATAAAGAGAGAAATTTCATAATTATAAAGGGTCAGACAATAAGCATAAATGCAAATGCATCTAGTATTCGGAGCTTAAAAATGTAGAAAGTACAACTATGTTACTAAATTGAGTGACTAGGCAACAAATATTCTTAGAGATGTAAAAACCCATATCTCACAAATTGATTAAAAACAACCTAGATAAAAATTATCAGTAAATATATAGAAAACATAAAAAGCACTACCAAACAATTAGACCCTAATTGATATTTATAGAACATTATGCCATAAAACTGAGAAATATGTATCCTTTTCAAGGTCAAATGAAATGTTCCCCTTGATAAGAGCAAAAATGGGCCACAGAATAAGCCACAATAATTTTCAAAGGCTTACCTCTTAAAAATATGTTCTGTCATCAAAACAAAATTAAATTAGAATCAATAATATTAACATAATCTGGAAAATCCCTAACACTGAAAAATTCTACCACACACCTCTTAGAAACTCATGAGAAAAAAAAAAAACATCACATGAGATTATAAAATATTTTAACCCAAATGGTAATGAAAATAAAATTCATGAAAAATCTTGGAATACAGCAAAATCTGTGTTTAGTAAGGAATTTTATTGCTTTATATGCACATATTAAAATGATGAAAAATTTCAAGTAATGATCTAAGTGTCCACTTAAGAGGTTTGAAAAAGGAAGAATCAATTGAACTCAAAGTAAGTAGATGGCTGGAAATAAAAATATAATAGCAGAAAACAATGAAACAGAAACCAGATAAATAATAGACACAATTAACAAAATAGTAAGAAAATCGATAATCCTTTGTAATGCTGTATCACAAAAAGACAAAACACAAATTATTGCTTCCAATGACTGGAGGATCAGCTCACATAAACTACTGCTTCCCAAGCCGTCTTCTTTTATAGAGCTCATCCCCTCTCAATGTGGGCATGTGCTCTGGTGTAAAAAAGACTTGATGGAAAGTATCTCATGAATTTACTACTACAGTTTGATGATGCCAGTAGATGAAAATAATTACAGCTGTGCTTTACTGGTTATTGTTTTTGAAAGGGAGCCTGTCACGTAGTGATTGATTTGCTATTGATTGACTAGTGGGCCAAGTGAAATAAAAAGGAAAACTCATTTTGTTGCTTAATCATAGAATGAAGAAGGTGAGAAATGAAGAGTATAATAGATGGGATGCGGTAAGACAATGGATATCTCACAGTACACACAGATTTACCAAGTTATTTTGATTTATCATTTGTATATGTGTGTGTGTTGTATGTGTATGTGTACGTGCTTACTTTGATATGCATAACCCAAGTGAGCTACCGGTGGATAAATTTAGACTTGCTATGTTTTCACTAGAATAAAAACAAAGCAAAACAAAACAAAACAAAACAATGCAAAACACTAAAGTCTTGGTACTTTATATCCCCATATCCCTATCCAGTTTCTTCTATCTTTTAAAGCAAAAGTCACTTAAAAATGACTTGGCTATACGTATGCTTCCTTACCACCCAACCTTCCTTAACTTACTCCAATAAGATTTTCATTAGCACCAATTTGCTTGAAATCTCGATAGTTTTTATCTTAGTTAGAAATAACTTATAGATTGCTAAATATAATAGATAGCTAAGCCTCCATCTTACTTGGTCTTTCAGGAGCAGCTGAAAAACTTTATTGCATTTCTTGAGGCATTTTCTTTTAGGTGTCTCTTAATTCACTGGCTGTTCCTTTGCACCTCCTTTGCTGATTCTTCCTTATCTTCAGGATCTCTGTATATGATAGCGCCCCAGGGATCAGCTTTAGACTTTGTCTATTTACTGACTCGGCACTCTTATCCAATCCCATGACTTTACCATCCATTTGCTAATATTCCCAAATTTTGTAACTTTCAAATCTCTCCTTTGAGTCCGAACTCATATATCCTGCTATGTATGGGACAGTGCCAACAGGATGTCAAATAGACATTGCACATTTAACACGTTGGATTGTATGCCTGTTCCCAACCTGCTATTCCATGATAATTTTCCAGTAAATCACATATTAATTCCTTCTTCATGTGCCACATCTAAGCCATCAAAAACTTTTGTCTTTGCCTTCAAAATATCCAGAATCCAAACACTTGTCACTACCATCTCTGCAATATCACCACCCACACTGCTGTTTTTGTGTCTTACCTGAACTATTGCAAAACACTCCTAACTAACTCCTAATCCACCAGAGTTAATTCTCCACAGGGTAGCCATTCCATTTCTTTTATGTAAATCATATCATGTCATTCACCTTTAGAATCTCTCCCTGGTTTTCCATCACAGATAGAATAGAATTTTAATTCCTTACAACGGCCTACACATGATACTACTTCTCTAACCTCCTTTTCTTTTACTTTTCCTCTTGCTCACTCTGTTCCAGACACATGTGCCATGTTGGTGTCTGTCAAACATATCAGCATATCCCTGCATCGGAGATATTCCGCTTGCTAGTCCGTCTTTTAAACGCTCTTCCCCAGATAGCACATGGCTCATTTACTAGCTGGAAGAAGACTGTCATCCTCTCCCACTGCCATATGATTTGCAGTTCTTCCCTCAAGGATAGCAACCCTCCCTGCCCTCAGTGACACCAAGATCAACCATGTGACTTGATTTGGCTAAACAGAATGAGAGAAGTGATGAAAGCCGCTTTTGTGGAATCACTGAGAGCTGCCTGTTCTTTGGTTGCTTTTATGGAATATGCATATCAATTATTCAGCTTATCGTTCCTATGTGTCTTTACCTTCCCAAAGATCTCAGTGAAATCTATAGATAATTTCTTGGAAGAAGTTAAGGAAATAGATTGTGTTTGTATAGATCTATAGAACTTGGGATAAGGATCATATAAATTAGTTGTCAATAAGATGCTGAAATTGATTAAATTCAGCAGAGGCAGAAGATTAAAACCAGAGGAAACCCTGAGAAATAATGGCATCCCTCCTCTAGCCCAGTTACTTTACAGAAAATTTGGGGAAGTCATGGCTTTTTTCACTAATCAATAAATGTGGATTTGAATCTACATTATCTAGATCTTGCGGGTGTGTGTGTGTGTGACACTGTTTATATCTAGGTTACATTTAGAGAAAATTTATAATAAACTCTTCATTTTAGCAATAAAATAAAATACTAAGGAAGAAAATAGATTTCTCCTTTAAAAAAAAAATCAAAGGTGGTTCCAAACTTGTTCATGTGAAAATAACTACATGCAAGCCTATTTTAGAACACAGAATCCAAACTTGTATGAAAGAAATCAAAGCTAACTTGAGTTTCTACATCCACAGTCATATTACCATTTTACCAAGACAAGTGTTCTCCAGAGCCAGAAGAAACGTGTTTGAAGTAGGAGTGATTCTAATTTCATCACAGTGATCCTGAGGTTGGAAAAGAGAAAAGAATTGGACTGAAAGATTGGTTTCTGAGTCCACTGGAGAGTGGTTGCCTATTGTTCTGTAACAAGCCACCACAGAATTTAGTGGTATACGTTGCTAATCTCTCTTACCATTCTGTGGATTGTCTGACTCAGCTGGGTGGTTCTTACTTGGGGTCTCTCAAATGGTGGATGAAGCTGCGGTTACCTGAAGGCTTGACCTGTTGCATGTCAGGGACGGCTCACTCACATGACTGGAATTTGATGCTGGCTCCACCCAGGCTAAGAGCTCAGCTGTGGTTGTTGACTGCAGTGTCTACACAGGGACCCTCCTCGTGGCTTGGGATCCTCACAGCGTGGCAGCTCACTGGTGAGAAGAATTCCAAGAGTAAGAGTTTCAAAATACCCAGGTAGAAGTTGCAATGTTTCATGTGACCTATGAAATCATGAAAGTTACTTAATTCTTCTGTTGTTTCTTCATCAAGTGGTCACAGGGTCAGTCCAGATTCATAGCAGAAGGGAACAAAACTCCACGTCTCAAGAGGAATGATAATTTATAGCCATCTATAACCCACCAAACACTATTAGTTTTATTTGCACCATCTAGGGATGACTAGATCAGTATGAACACCAAGTGCCGATAAATAGAACGCAAGTAGGCTCCTAAGGGGATACACAAAAACAACACAATTTCATGCTCATGGAATACTGCTGATGAACAACCAGGACTACTCTTTTGAGTCCATTTACTTTCTCCCTCACTGAAGCAAACCCTGTATTAAACAGCACTTTAAGAAATGAGAAATAATTTTAATGCATTCCCATGAACTACTGCTCCATTAACTGAGTCTCTTGTGATAACTTTATTAGATATGCTTGCCCTAATGTGTTTCAAGTTAATGGAATAATTGAGGTGAATGTGGGTTTGAAAGTCTAACCATTACAGTATTCCAACTAAGTTAAAAGTTTGGGGAATGTATTTTTGAAATATGAAATAGCATATTGCAATATTTAGGTACAAGCATTTAAGGAGATATTAACAAGTTAACTAGTATTATTTCCAGAGAAGCAAATGACTTAAAATTCTAAGACAGGCAATTTAAGTTCTATGTTAAAAATGTTCTCGGCAATTGTATATCTTATTAACTTGTTCAAATGTTAATTCACTGTCACAATCTCAGCATTCTTACTGGTTTCCATGGGGAACTACTTGAGTTCAAGGACCAGTCTTAGAGGCCTTTGTAAGTCTTATAATATCAAGTACTATGTCTTGCACCTTGTAGACAAAAAACAATAAAATAATATTGCAGAATAAAAAGTATTTTTTGGTCATTGTTGGAGATGGACAAGTGGGCAGTAATCTTCCTAAGCAATTTTATTGTGTAGAAGCCTTGAAGACATCATGTAGCTTGCCAGGCAAAACAACACTAATTTGTTTAACAAACATTAAGGAATATCACTATGGGAATAGGGCCCTGTGCTAGGGTCTAAGGAGAAAAATATAGGTATAACATGTAGTCTCCTTTTTTATACGCACATGAAGTTGAGTTAATCTGTCTGGCTCATTTTTTAAGGTGGTAGGAAGAGATTTAAATTATTTTTACTTAGTAATAACACAAAAGAACTGTGTACAATAAATTCACTTTCCTGCTCCTTTTAAAAAATATAAATAAAACAATGAGATATTTTTGTTATAAAAAGGGATGGAAAATGTATCTAAGTCTCAGGCAATGGGTAATTTTAAAAAATCATGATTTAAAGAGCAGTGGTGACAGTCAGGAGGGGAATCTTATGAGACTGATAAGTTTCTGTCCTTCCAGGGTGCACTGCTAGTCAACATGTACCCAGCCTGTGGGAGCCAAGTGACTGAACTCTGGTCAATGGAATGTGGACCAAGTTGATGTGAGTCATAAAAAAAAAAAACACACACACACAAAAAAAACTATGTGCGTGGCTCATGTTATTTTTCCTGTTCTGATGCTTGACTTAAAGCAGAGCCCAGTCTCCCCTCCACTCTCCACTAAGCTATAACCACCAGAGACTGTTAAATGTGTGAGAATTAAAAACTTCTATTTTGTTGGCCCATTACATTTCTGGCTCCATTTGCTACTTCAGCCTAGTGTACCCCATCATATCAGGCATATTAAAAGATATCTCCATTCCATATCAAAATATTTTCTATAAACTTTTTAAAGTTATGTGTACATGAACATCTCTATTATACAACTGGCTATATGTTCTAGGCATATAAAATAAACCTGAGAATGTAAAGTAAAGGATTTATCTATCTATCTATTTATTTATTTATTTATTTTTAGGATTTTATTTATTTATTCATTTATCCCCCCCTTGCTGCTTGTGCTCGCTGGGTCAGCTAACCACGCCGTGCAAGCGGGCTTGCCTTCACCAGGAGGCCCCGGGAACCGAACCCGGGGCCTCCCATATGGTAAACGGGAGCCCTACTGATTGAGCCACAGTCGCTTCCCAAAAGTAAAGGATTTAGACTACAAATTGCTGACAAGCATTATAGCATTTTTATGAATACTAAATTGACAACTACAGGTTAAAATGTTTCATTCTGTAGATATTTAAATAAATGCTCACCTTGATTTTGCAATTTTCTTTTCATGGTTTGGAGGCCTGATTTTTTTTTGTGTGTGTGTCTATAATACATGATGATTACTGCTCAAACAGACATCTCATCCCTCCATTCAAAGGCATAATTCCTAAGAACTGGAAAACGGATGCGTTTGTGTCTCTTATTCTCTGCAGTGAGCCCAGGACTTATTATACAGTGTCCTGCCCAGAGTAAACTCTTAACAGTTGTCAAGTGAACTGTGGAGAAAATTTCAATCCTGATGAAACTTGAGCCCCAGGCAGGGAAGATCAATCTAGTCACTTCGAAATTAAATAAACTTTTAAAGATTGAGGGTACGAGATAGAGAACGAGTCCTATCTGTCACAGACAAATCAGCAGAATCCAAATACTAGCCCCAAACAGGATCATTGTGAAGATTGGGTGATGTTGACGCTAAGTTTCTAAAAGAATCCAAATTTCCACTGCTCAGGAGCTGGACTGGATCCCAGGCCTGCGGGGTAGCGTTAGTCATCCCAAACGTGTTTAGGGAGGATTTTGCAAAATACTAAAAACAGCACTTTTAAAATTTTATGCTTTTAATAATAGCTTTCCATAACTTGTTAACCTACTGTTTGTTTGTTTGTTTCCAAGTCAGTTTTAAGCAAGAAGAACTTGGTTGGACATAATTAAGAATGATTTTTGACTAGTTCTGGACATTTTCTAAGGAGACACTCTTATATTTTAGAATCTGCATGCCTATTATTTCCCCCCTTTTTCTAAGTAATCTTTTGGCATTTAATATTAGGGTGAAATTTGTATAATGCACAGATCTTAAGTGTAGAGCTTGATGAATCTTGGCAAATGTAACTAATGTAATCATTTTATCACCACATAATTTCCTCTGTGCCTCTTTTCAATCAATGCCCACCCTTCTCCTTGAGCAAACACTGCTTTCATTTCTATCACTGTAAGTTTGCTTTTTCATTGAATTCCATATAAATATAATCATACCGTATATACTCTTGCTTCTAGAGTATTTTAGTTAACACAATGTTTTCAAGATTCATTTAAGTTTTGTGTGTATAAATAGTTGGTTCTTTTTTATTGCTGAGTATAATATTCTACTTACTGATTCATTCTTTTATTGGTGGATATTTCTTGCTATGAATATTTTGCATTTGTCTTCTGAGATCATATGCTTTCTTATCTCTGTGTTTATACCTAGAAGAGAAACTGCTGGCACATGGTGTATGTTTAACTTTATAAGAAATTACATAGATTTCCAAAATGATTGCACTACTTTAGTCTCAGAAATATGTGCAAATTTCAGTTACTTCACATCTTTAATAACAGCTGATATTGTCTGCCTTTTTAATAGTTTTTATTCCAGTGGAAATAATATGCTGATGTAGACTTGAGTTTCCCTGATGCCTAATGTTATTGAGCACCTTTTCATGTGTTTATTGGCTATTAATATGTCTCACCTTGGGAAGTGTCAGTTCAAGTCTTCTGCCATTTTTTTTTTCAGGAATTTTTTCCTATATTATTGAGTTGTAGGAGTTCCTTATGTAAAATTTGGATATGTCTTTTGTTAGATATATGTATTTTGAATATTGTCTCACAGTCTGTGGCTTTTCCTCTCTTTTTCTTAATGGTGTCTTTTGATGAGCAGTATTTCAATTTATTATCTCTTTCTCTTTAATTTGGTGCTTTTTATGCCATATCTAAGAAATTATTGCCCACCCAAAGGTTGATAAAATACTTCCCTATGCGTGTTTTTAGAAGCTTTACATTTTAACTTTTATGTTCAAGTCTATGATCCATCTGGGATTAACTTTGAATGATGGGAAATGCTAAGGATCAGAGTTCCCCTTGTTCCAACATCATTTATGGCAAACTTTCCTTTCCTTACTGCATTTCCTTGGCTCCTATGACCCTCTATTCTGTTATATCGATCTCTTTGTCTATCCCTATGGCAAGATCTTATTGTCAAAATTAATGTCACTTTAGTTTATAACTTGCAATTAGGAAGTAAATGTATCCTATCATATTGTATACTATCTTGAAACCAAGGAAGGAAAGCAGTCCAAATTTGTTTCTCTTTCTCTAGATTATTTTTGCTACACCAGTTCCTTTTCAATTAGCTGTAAATTTTAGAAGCACTCTTTCAATTCCTACAAAAAAGGTGAAGGGCCTTTAAGCTAGATAGCTTCAAATCTAATTTAATTTGAGACTTGAAATCCTAACAATAATGATTCTACTTCATGAACATGGCATATCTCTTCATTTAAATCAACTAATATTTTTTACATGTCATTGAAGAGTTCATACATATCTTCCAATAAATTTATTTCTGTTTTATATTTTGATATGATGTTGCATAACTTTAAAAAATTCATTCTCCAATTATTGTTGCTATTATGCTGCAATGCAATTAGCTTTCATAAATTGATCTTTTGTCTCCTGACCTTTTTTATGTTGTTAAAAAGTTAACTTTGGATTCTCTTGGTGATCTGAAGAGCTTCCTCCAGCATATGTTTTTAGGTTGGGTTTGATACCAATGAATTCTCTCCAGCTTTCAATTACTTGAAGATTTATTTATTTTACCTCCGTTTTCGAAGGACATTTTTGCCGAATATTGGGTGAACAGTTGACTTTTTTTCTTTTTGCTTCATTGTAGATGATGAAAAGTTAAATTATTCTTATTGTTTTCCTCTTATATACAATGTGTCCTTTGTTCTCAGACTGCATTCAAAATTTTAAAATTATTTTAGGTTTTCAGCTGTTTTACTTTGATGTGCATAGGTGTGACTGTGTATTTATTGAGTTTGGGTTTGCTATGCTGCTTGGAAATGTATGTTGAGGTTTTATAGCAAATATGCATCAATTTTAGCCATTATTTCACAAAACATCTTTTTTCTGTCACATTTTCACTCCTGTCCTTCTGAACTCCAATTGGTTAAATAATTTGATATTTTCCTACCAGTCATTTATTCTCTATTCATTTTTTTCATTTATTTGTGTCTCTCTGTGTTTCAATATGGATGACTTTTAATAATCTCCCTACAAATTGACTGACTCTTTTGCTGTGTTCAGATGTGTATGTAAAAATATCACAAAGGATTGGAGGCAGGGAATTGAATAAGGTTCTTATTTTAAATAAAATTTCCATTTCAGATATTGTATTTCAAATTTCTGCCTGCTAATTCCAATTACTGGGCCATCTATTGGTCTGCCTCTATTGACTCTTAATTATGTCACTATTCTCTACTTCTTAGCATAGTTTTTCTTTTAACTTTATGCTGTACATTTACATAAAAAAGAGTACAAAATGAAATATAGTGTTTTTGGTGTTTTTGTTTTGTGTTATTATTTTTTTTAGAGAGTTCACACCCATTCCTCCCTCAGAGGCTAGATGTGTAACAGTTTATTTTTCAGATTTCATAAAGAGTTGAGTTGAGTTTGTGTGGCCCGTGTAATCTTAAACTGATTGTGAATCATTTTGTTTCAAAATGGATTAGGACAGTCTCTCTTTACTCTTCGGCTCATTTTTTAAATTTTGTCCAGATTTGAGCTGGGAGTGGATTGGACTGTAATTTTAGGTAGTTTTGGTTCACTTTTGGAGTCTATTCCAGTTGAACCTTGGAATGTAAGCACTATGTAGCTGCACAAGATTTCATGAAAAATTTCTCCTTTTCAGCCTCACATCCACTGCATTTACTCAGCAATCTTCTCAAAAAGGGAATGGTACAATTGTCATTCCAAGGTTTTGTTGTTGTTAACAATGGATTTTCCATATTCTGAGATTTTATTATAAAATTGACTGGTTTCTCTTTGTCTCTGCAAGGCTCTTTGTTTATGGTTGGCTCACTCTTCCACCTACATATTCCCACCCAGGCCCTTGACCCCAGGTGAGAAAGTGGCACTTTGATCACCTATGAAAGGCTTATCCTCTCTGGAATTTATTTCATTAAATCATCCTTTTGCCCATTGCTCTTCAATAGTGCTATCAAAATTATATGTTTTATTATATCTATTTTTTGTCTCACTGCTATCATGGAATGAAAGCCTTTCATGTCCTCTTGCATCTTAAGTGGAAGTGGAACTACAGTTAACCTTTTCTAGAAACATAAAATGATTACTTTTATTAACTCACTCAGCGTGTAGTTTGTAATCTCTTCTGCAATACTTCCTCATTTGCCCATCTTGGAGGCATCCTTATTGTTAAAGATATCAGTTAACAGCATGATGAGTGCATGAGAGTAGCATGAATTTTTTGAGAATGGGCTTTACTAGGGAGATACTTGGGTTTGAGTTCAGCACTGTCAGATAGCAATCTGACTTTGGCCTCATCTGAACATGGTGATAATGATAGTTTCTTCCTATAATTGTTAGGACAATTAAGTCAATGTATGTAAAATGTAAGTGTCATGCATATGAAGCATTCAATAATGTCCTATTGTTGTAAATGTCTTTTATTTTCTCATAGCTGTCCCTCTATTGCCTTCATTTTCTCTCACTTTTAAATTACCTAAGGAGAATTTTGATGTGTGCTAGTGGGTGGTCTGCTATTTAAACACAGAGCTTTGCATATCAAAGTGCCACCAACTCAACCACTGCGAAGTCTGACAAACAATACTGATGAAAGGCAACAGAAAAATGGTTGCAATGTTTTAAATTTTTTTCTACATAGCTACTGTCTTTATTTAACTCCCTGTCAAAATTGTGGGATAATCGACTGCATGATAATTTGATAAATGAATTAATCAGCTATTCAGAGAATATAATCAATGACTAGTAATTTCAGGTGATTTTTTTTTTTTTAAGTGCATTTGAACTTCTTTTTACTAAAGCATATGCAATGAAGTGATAATGTCATTTATAAATTGGAAGAACACTCAGCAATATGACAATGGTTTTATATTTGTAACTGCCATATACTCGGGGAACAATATAATTAGAAGTAACATTCATAATACTTTGCTCTGATCTGTTAAATGTGTTGTTTAATGTAACTTATAAAACATTCTGGGTTGCTAGATGTGTTGCTTAATATAAGCTAAGGAATTTATTTTTTTTATATTTGTTGAATACCTACATTGTACCTTCATAAAAATTTAACTTTGCCTTTATAAGGAATAGGATAGAACTAGTTTAGTTCTTCATTATTTTTTGAATTTGGTAGTATAGACATACAAAGAGTAATAATACATGTCAATTAATAAACATTGAGTGTTAAAGTTGAAATTGACCTGCCCAGAACACCAGAATAATGTGGTGTGTTAGGGTTCTCTAGGGAAACAGAACTGATGGGATATGTGTGTGTGTGTGTGTGTGTGTATATATAATGAGATTTATTGTAAGAATTGGCTCATGTGACTGTGTGGATGGGCAAGTCTGAATTCCTTAGGGCAGGCTGAAAGTTGAAAACTCTGATGAAGGTTTCAATGAATTGCCCAGGAGAAGCTGGATGGATGAAGTAGAGAGAAGTTCTTTTTAACTGCTGAAATCATCCGTTCTCCCTTTAAGGCCTTCAACTAAATGCATGAGACCTCTATCATTGTTGAACTTTTGTTGATTGTAGATGCAATCAGTCATAGCCCCAATCAACTGACTAATGATTTAAATCCACAAAATACCCTCACAGTAACTATCAGGCCAGCGTTGGCCTGACTAAACATCTGGACACCGTAATTTGGCCAAGCTGACATATGACTTTAGTTGGTCAATTGACAAAACAAATAATATATTAATATACTCATATGAATATATAACTATAGATAAATGCTTGCATATATATATATATATATGTGTGTGTGTGTGTATATTCAGAGAGAGAGAGAGAGAGAGAGAGAGAGAGAGAGAGGAAAATGTAAATCCAAAGAATTTGGTGTCCTGTTCAACTCCTCATTAGTCCTGTTGAACGGAAAAAGTGTATAATTCCAGTGAAGGATATATCACTTTAAAACTAAGGTAGAAACGAATGGTATATCTAAAATGGGGGTCTAGATTATTTTAAGAATTAAAAACTATTTCATATAAGATATATTTAGGAAGAATTCATTTTGATTCCTTAGGTGTTCTTTGCTTTCTGTCTATTTGTACCATCACTCATGGTAGGCAATCTGGTTAGAACATTCTTAAAACCCATCTTTATGAATACATTTTATTCATCTTTCAGGTTTCAGTTTAAACACAGCATCTTCTGGGAGACCTTTCCTGACACCTAGATTAGACTTTAAATATTGTCATATGTACTCGACATTATGACCATGCCCCTCTACTATACTAACACTCATCAAATTTCATTATTAATTGAAATAATGTTTAATCATTGAACAATTAATAATTGAAATATTAATTGTTTAATCATATTCCCTTTAATGATGTCAGAGATATCATATTCTCTTTTCACCACCCTATTCCCAGTGCCATGAAAAGAATGTGGAACATGGTAGGTGATCAAATTTTTAGTGAATGAAATTCTTGAGACTCTTTATTCTATGGAAAAAAATCTCATGAAGTCATGTTTTTTCTCACAAAACATTTGAAGGAATTAAATTTAATATATTTCACCTATTTAAAAAAAAGTCCTGACATCCTGAAGAATCAAGGATCATGAATGAAAGCCACAGAGATCATTATTTTGGTTCCTTATA
The DNA here is from genome assembly GCA_026826555.1 of Tolypeutes matacus. Taxonomy (NCBI): domain Eukaryota; kingdom Metazoa; phylum Chordata; class Mammalia; order Cingulata; family Chlamyphoridae; genus Tolypeutes; species Tolypeutes matacus. Next base: position 8,977,525 of record JAKSZT010026446.1, on the reverse strand, counting down.
ATCAAGATTTTCTCAAAATATCTAAGAACTCTCAAAGATGTTATGGGTTGTCTTGGAAGGTGGTAAGTCCCCTAAACCTGAGAAATTCAACCCCATGAGCATGATCTTGTACAGAAAATTCAAAAATCACACAAATGTGTGGCTAACTGACCTATGCTGCTGTTCACCTTCAAATTCTAGGATTCTAGGCAATCTATTCTTTCTAAATACCTATCTAGTCATCCAAATTATTTGAGTATCATTTTTAATAGCATTATTGAAGCTTAATTAGTATACTATAAGCTGCATATATATTGAAAGTGCAGCTTACAGTATACTAATTATATTTAGCTTATAGTATACTAATTAGATTTGATAAGTTTGGACATGTGTAGACACCAGTAAAACCATTGCAACAAACAATACGATGAACATAACCATAAGCTCCAAATGTTTCCTCATGTCCCTTGGTGGTCTGTTCCTCCCATCATGCCTCTCCACCCCACACCCATGAAATCACTGATGTGCTTTCTGCCATTCTTGTCTTAGTTTACCAGACACAAGTACCAGAAATGGGTTGGCTTTTATAATGGGGATTTTATTTAGAGTAAAAGCTTATAGTTCCGAAGCCGTGAAATGTCCAAATCAAGGTATCAGTCGAGATGCTTTCTCACCAAAGTCAGATACTGGTGATCCTGGGGTCCTGCCATGTGAGGAAGCAAGAGGGTGGCCAATCTCTGCAAAGGTCCCCGCCTTCCCCTCCAGAATCTACAGTCTCTTGGAGCTCAGCTCTGAGCAACCACTCATAGGGCTTGTCTCTTTCTGCGTTTCCTCTCTCAGCCTCAGCTGCTCCACTTTCTTCCTGAGTTCAGCTGTGGGCTAGCAGTCATATGGCTCTTTTCTTTAACCTTGAGCTCTTTGTGGGCTCAGCCACATGGGAGCTTCCTGCTTAAGCTTTGGCTGCTAGTGATCCTCTAGTCTTCTCTCACAGGGCAGGATGAAAAATGGCAGCTTCCTTTCTTTCTGTGTGTCTTTGTTTATCTCAGAACCAGCAAGAGGACAGAGACAGAGGTAGTCCAATCAAAAGCCCTAAATCGGTCTTATCAAGTAATATAATCAAAGTTCCCCTGAACTGAATTTAATGCCATCAAAGCCTCTATCCCACAGGAATGGATTAGTTTAAGAACACAATCTTTTCCTGGGATTCACAAAATTCAAACTGTCACAATTGCATTTCCTAGATTTTTATATATATGGAGTAATATAGTATGTAATCTTTTGCATGTTTCATTCAATAAATTTTGAGATTCATCCATATTGTTGTATATATCAATGATGGTTCATTCTTTTTATTCCTTAGGAGTATTCATTTTTTTCCACTTACTACAATTTGTTATCCATTCATCTGTTGTTGAACATTTGGTGTGTTTCTGGTTTTAGGTTATTACAAATATATCTTCTCTGAACATTCATGAACCTACCTTTAAGTCACTACATGCTTTTATTTTCCTTGAGCAAATTCATAGGAGTAGAAAGACTATATCATATGATAGCTGTGTTTTTAACTTTTCAAGAAATTACACTGCTTGTCAAAATGCCTATATCTTTTTACCTTCTTGTTAGCAGTGTATAAGAGTTGTAACTCCTCTACGTTCTACTGAACACTTGGTATGGTTAGTCTTTTTAATTTTTTTTTTTTTTTTTTAAGATTTATTTATTTTACTTTATCCATTTTAAACCCTTTGCCATTTGCTGTTTTGTGTCCATTCGCTGGGCAATTCTCTGTGTCTGTTTCCTGTCATCGCTTCTCATCCTGCTCCTCCAGTCTTCACCAGGATTCGATCCTGGAGACCTCCAATGTAGGAGAGAGGTGTCCTGCCACCTGTGCCACCTCAGTTCCCGGTTTTTGGAGCATCTCATCTTGTCTCTCCCCTGCGTCTCTCTCCTGTTACGTCATCATCTTGCTGCATGGCTCCCGGGGCCTGGCGGCTCACTGGCACACAGAGCCTGGCAGCCCATGCGCCTTCTCTCTCTCTCTATATATATATTTTTTTTATTTTTATTTTTATTTTACCAGGAGGTCCCAGGGATTGAACCCAGGTCCCTCCGTATGGCAGATGGATGCCCAACCAGTTGAGCCACATCCACCCCCTGTCTTTTTAATTTTTGCCACTCAAATAGATGTGTAGTGATATCTTATTGTGGTTTTAATTAGAATTTTCCTAATTAAAAATAATGTTAATCATCTTTTAATGTGCTTTTTTGACATCTATGTATCTTCTTGAATAAGTGTATGTTCAAATTTTCTCCTTTTCTATTGAGTTGCTGCTTTTATTATTTTTGATTTTTGAGAGTTCTTGATGACTTCTGCATATGAATTATTTGACAGATATTTGATTTGTAAATATTTTCTCCCAGTCTGTGACTTTTCTTTTAATTCTCTTAACAATGTTTTTCAAAGAGCAGATGTACTTTATTTCAATTAAGTCCAATGTATCAGTTTGTACTTTTATGGATTGTTTTTGGTTGTAATCTCTAAGAAATCTTTTTCCAACCTGAAATAGTGCAGAGTTTCTCCTATTCTTTCTTTTTGAAACTTTGTAGTTTTAGGCTTTCTATTTAGCTTGGTGATCCAATTTGAGTTTTTTGTTGTTGTTGATTTTTTTTAATAACATGGCACAAAGTACAGATTAAATTCCTTTAATATTTATTTTTGTATATGAGAATTATTCTAGCAGCCATTTTTAAAAAAGAAATTAGCCTTTCTCCACTGAATTCCCTTTGAACTTTATAAAAAAAATTGACATCTAATATGGATCTATTTCTAGGTCCTCTAATTTGATTTATATGTTTATTTTGATTTAAATATCACAATCAGGATTATTGCAGATTGATTTTAGGTCCACATTAAATTTTGAATCAGCTTGTCAATTTCTTCAAAATGTCTGGCGGGATTTTGATTGGGATATGATGAATCTGGATTATTTTGTGGAGGAGTGTCATATAAAAATTATTGAATCTCTTGATGAATAAGATATACCTCTTCATTTATTCAGGTCATTAACTTATCTCAACAGGGTTTTATAGTTTCCAGTACACGTTTTCCAGATTTTTTCTTCAAATTTAACCTTAAGTATTTTATATTTTTATGCTATTGTAAACGGTAGTTTTCAAATTTTTAATTTCAGATTATTTCTTTGCTACTTGTGGTGGTTTGGAGCTCTATGCACCCCAGAAATATGTGTTCTTAAATCTAATCCATTCCTGTGGGTGTGAACCCAGTGTAAGCAGGACCTTTTGATGAGGTTACTTCAGTTAAGGTGAGGTCCACCTCAGTCAGGTTGGTCTTGAACCTATTACTAGAGTCCTTTATAAGCAGAATGAAATTCAGACACACAGAGAGAAAAAGCAAGAAGCTGAAATTTAAACGAACACGGAAGAAAAGGGAGAGATCAGGAGATGCTGCCTTGTGCCCTGCCACGTGAAAAACTGAGACCGAAGGATTGCTCGCAGCCAGTCCCAGAATACCGCAGTCTTCAGAAGAAAGCATCGCCTTGATGCTACCTTGATTTGGACATTTTTTCTAACCTCAAACCCATGAGCTTTTACATTTCCCATTGTTTAGCCCAACTAATTGCATGGTATTTGCTTAAACAACCAAGGAAACCAAAACACCTGTGTTCAGAAGCAAACTAGATTTTGGTGTTTTCATCTTGAATCTTACATCCTGGCTAAACTCATCGATTATTTCTAACAGCTCTTTTATAGATTCTGTAAGATTTTCAGTGTAGAATATCATGCCATTTGTAATGGTTACGAATTCTTTCAGCTTTTTTAATCTGGAAAAACCTTTACTTCTCTTTCATTCCTGAAACATTTCCATGCTCCCCAACCCCGACTGGGTATCTGAATCTAGACTGATATTTTTATTACAGTGCCTTTTTTTCTGATGAGAGTTCTTCTTTCATTTTGTTTTGTTTCTCTGTACCTAATATGTTTCTAAGATTTTCTCTTTATAACTGATTTTGTACAAGTTGATTATGATGTGTCTTCTTTATTTTTTTCATGTTTCTTGCTCTGGAGTTGTTTTAACTTGCATCTGTGGGTTGGTAGTTTTCATTATTTCTTCAAATATTTTTTTCTCCTTTGTTCTCTCAGGAACTTAATGATGTATATTTGGCTGATAAAAGATGTTGACAGCTCACTAAGGTTGTGGTTTTGTTTTTCATTTTTTCTTATTTCATTTTGGTTAGTTGTTATTGTAATATATTCAAGTTCACTAAACTTTTTTCCTCCAGTCTAGTTTGCTGATAATCCCATCTGAAATATATATATTTTTATCTCATGTATTAGTTTTCATATCTAGAAGCTTAATTTGGAACCATTTAGTACATTTATAACTTAACTTAGCATAATAAATCTTTTCCCTAACTTCTGAATAAATAGAACACACTCATAATAAATAGCCACGGTGACTAAGAACATTGTACTCCTTAGGCCTAGAGAACAGTTGGCCTAAACTAATTTCCAAGATGTTGGGCCTTGGTCCTGGGCCCCATGGTTTACCTTCCAAGGGTAAGAATACTTGCAGTCAGAGGTAACAGTCAGGTAAACCTCATGATAACTGTGGCAGGAGAGGAAAGGAAGAAAAGCCATAAGAAGGAAGAACACTTAGACCTCCTAAGATCTGTGCCCCTGAAGCCCCACCCAGTGACACATGTCATGTTTTTCAGAACTTCGGTTTGCCCTTGATCCACCTATGGCATGGAATAAAATGAACTCTCCCAAGCGGTTAGTAGGTGACCAACAATCCCGCTTCTTAACAACTTCTAGTTTCTTTTTAAGTTATTTGGAGAGGGGCTTTATTTAATTTTTTAAAAGAGTAAATTAGAAATTATTGTTTTAGAATTTGTGTTCAGTATTGTCTAATCACTCACTGTCTAATCTACATTCAGATCAAACACAGAAGTTTCTCCACATGAAAGTCCATTAAATATTTAAACTTAAGTCTTTAGGCTAAAGATACTTAATTCTCCCAGTCACTTCTCCAAACTCATCAAACTTAATTGTCTTATATGAACAAATGATAGTTTCTGAAATTATTTTCCTATCATACAATGTTAAAATATGTGCACTACCACTTCTAACTTGACTGTTATAAAAATCACAAATTTATATTTAAAATATTATAAAAATGTAAACCAATTCAACATGTCAAAATATATATGTCAATTTGAAATATGAAATAAATATGTTGTTGAGGGCAAAGAACACATTCTATAAATGGGATTATTCTATACTTAATGAGAAGTTCATAGTTAACCTTCATTGAATTGTATTTTACTCTATTTGCTTCCGCTTTCTTTAAATTTTCCACTGAGAGAATACTGTCTAGAATTATTTGCTTAAAAATTAAAAATTCACTTGTAAAAGACCAGCTTTGCTGATTTCGCAGTTCTGGTTGTGATTTAAAAGAATTAATATACTTTAACTTGGGTAAGGGTAGCTTTTGTGAATAAGCCAAGTGGACAAGAAGCCGACTCAGATGGTCCATCTAAAGACTGTCATCACCATGTTTAACAGCTGTCTAGCTATGATAGCTTGGTACCACTATCAAATTCTTTTTTTTTATTTTATTTTATTTTTATTGTGGGTAAAAATCAAAATCCTCACAATACATACAAACATTTGCAAAATGATATATAAATATATATGCATATATGTGTATTTGCTTACAAAAATGTTATTTATATATATATATATATATACACATATATTTTAAGAGGTGCTTAGATTACCCAAAATATTACACAGAACCCACTGGGATTCCCATGTTGCCCACCTCCCACACCTCTTTTTAGGTATACTTACAGAGACTGGAGCCTCCCGCCTACCTATGTGCCAGGTGTACATGAAATCTAGGTGGAGCTGCAACTCCTACCCTACAGCTCAATGGACTCATCCAAGTCACCTGGTGAGGAGACAACGATGGGCAATGGCCATCCCAGGGAATGGTGAGGGCCTGCATCTGCAGGCAGGATCATCCCACTATCAAATTCTATGCTCCCCCGTAGGACATTCAGTTTCGTCTACATGACTAAGATGTTTGCAGCTTGCTCCGCCAGCTAAGGAGAGACCACAGCGGAATCCGATTCCGGGGAAACAACGATATGAGTTAAAGTTAATAATGCATGCAGAAAGGTGGCCCTCCATTAAGTGAGGCTGAAAGAATCTGACATTCGCCTTTCTAAACATGTATAGGAGAAAACTGAATGTCACTCCAAGGGCAGAAGCTCTACTAGTACAGATTGGAGGCTCTTGCGAAGACTATGAGTTCTTAAAAAAAATGATAATATTTCCTTTTACCGCTGCTGAGGCCAGGTACAATATCTTTGTTAAAGATATTTTCTTAGTACTGATTCTCAAGTGAATTTTAATTCTTGCTACAGTAGTAATTATAGCTAGAAATCCTAGGTCTCTAAGCAAAAAGAACAGCAAAGTTCTCCCAATGCTCTGTGGTTTTAAAAAGAAAATATTTCTTTTGTTCAAATTTGCCTCTACCATATATTAGCTGTGTGATACTCATCACACTTCCTATCCTAATTAAGGCTCAGCCTGATCATCAGTAAAAGTCCTAAAGGAACTGCTTAAACGGCACTTACGTGGAATAATTTAGAAAATGCATATTAACCACTCAGCACAGTATCAGGCATAGTAAGTGCTCAACAAATACTATTTGTTTGTATTATTTATTATCTAGCCAGTCCTGACCCAAGTAGACAGAATGTTAGTTATCTCAGCTCCACAGGAGGGTTTGGATTTTTTCGTACAACCATTAATCAGGCATCCAGTGTTATTTGGGTGAACCCAGAGCCAACTGGACTCATGGATAGTCATATACAATCGACTTAGTCATTATGGCTGGTACTGACTCATCTTCGGGATTTGTATTCCATTTATCTTTCAGTGACTAAGGTCCTGGAATGAGCCTTACAGCAGCATTTCTTATATTTGAATGGGTACCCAGATCACAGTAAAATGCGATTTCTAATTAGGCCTCGGGCGGCGCAAGAGTTTCTGCATTTCTACAAACCTTCCAGAGGGTGCCAGTGCTAATGATCCATGGGCCATCATTTGATGACCAAGACTCTGCATCAGCACTGCCCAGATGATGAAAATGTTCCGTATCTGCACTGTCCCGTGTGATCCCACGAGCCATACTGAGCAACTGAACACTTGAAATGTGGTAACTGTGACTGAGGAACTGCATTTTCACTCACTTAGATTTTTAAATTCTCCTACACAGCCACCTGTAGCTGGGTGGCTACTCGTTGGACACTGCAGCTGTAGATAACATAGGGGATCCTCGGATAGTTCTGTATGTACTTCTCTAACATCCCCAGGCTCCGCGTAGGTTCTCTTCCAAAGAAATGACTGGCCACATTAATAATTGTTCGTCAACTCACTTTAAGGGGTGTCACTGCCCAAAGGTTTCTGATGCTTAATTTCATCGAAACACTCCGACTTTCTAGTATATAAGCAGGGCCAGTATTAGGCCGACCTGTCACGGTCACCTGGCTGCCAGCTCCAGAGGGCATGTGAGTGCTCCAAAGCACCAGACTGTCTGACTCTCAAACTCCTTGCTAAGAAATGCTGGAGAATCAGTATCCCTTGAGGCTGAGTTGATCTGAGATTCAGCAGTTGAGAATATTTCTGCTTTCCTTTGCTTGACAATTCACTGCATGGCTTATTCTATATCAGGGTTCCACTTATACTTCTGTCTTCACTTCATTTACCTAATGATTCACAGTTCCTGCAGCAAGGTGCTTAATAGTGCTAATGGACAGATGTTTATAGAGGCAGAGGAGGAAGAGAGCAGTGACTTCACTGGAATTACGTGATCTCAAGGATTATAATTATATTTTCCTCACTATCACCAAAGCAATGTGAAAATAGTTTCTTGTGTTTAAGTACCATCTTGTTTTTTTAATTTATTTTTATTTCACTGGTGTATAGCCTCTATTCAAAGACTTCATTCATCCATTTAAGAAACTGTCCTTTTAGGTTACATTTCCTCACTTTTTGCTTGCTTGTTTTGCTCTTGATTTCCAATGTCTACAAAAGTCTGAAGATGTGAAAATACTAAGCTGAACTCTAAGAAAAGGTTGACTGATAGACATCTTAGTATTTACCACAGCAAAACAAATATTTTATGTATATTATAGGAGCACTGATAGATTAATACAGTTAACTTGGTAAATATTGAACCTAAAGCAATTCTTACAAGGAACCTTTGGGATGAAATCTGTTTGTCAAGACTCTAAGTCAGTTTACCCAAGTCAGCTCTCCCAAGTCAAATGATTTTGACTTGAAACAACACTTCACTGTAAAAGATATTTCTTCTAGCTGTTATTGAAGTCAATTAGTGATTAAACTGATTTTACCTTTCAAATCAAATAAATTGACAGGACGCTTACTTTCCTAATGCTTATTTTGCCTTTAAAGGGAAATACCTGGTATCAATATAACATAAAAAAAATTATAACATAATTCTCTTTTTAACACAGACTAGAGAATATAAATCAACCTGAGGTATGGTTATTAGCAACATTTTATTTTGACCCTATTTCTTACATTTCTTTCCAAGACAGCTCTAGAAATTTTTCTCTTGTGAATTTACTGGAGCAGACACTTAAATATTTAAACAAGCATTTAAGAAACAAACATTTACACAATTATTTAAGAAAAGGGAGGGAGAGTGGATTTTGTTTTGTGTGTAAAGAACAAAGAATTAAATGAACTGTTGAAAATGAATAGAGACTAAGTAATTTAAGAGAATAAGGCTGAAAAATGCTGATCTGGATATACAAGGAACGTAAACATACTGTGTAGATAGCGCAGTTGATAATTTCCTATTATAAAGTAAAGAATCAGGATGTCATTAGTAACCAAGAGTAATCCCACGCATTTTAAAGGTGGAAGCCACTGATCCCTTCATGCAAATATCACAGTGCTTAAGAATCTGGGAACTCACTAGTCTTTCTGAGCTGAGGAAACAGACTTGGGTGGCACACCAACTTTCGTACTTACCCTCTGTTTCTGAAGGACAGAGCCGGGGAAGAGCTCAGCCTGGGAGTCTCCACTAACCACAGGACATTGTTGGGAAGAAGTTATTTCACATCCTCCTAAGGTTCACTTGGGACCCGGAAGCCATTTTCTGTTGCTTTCAACGTTGTTTTCTTCCTCTAGGTCTGAAACCTACCTGGCATTCTCACTCTTCTGATAAGAATTCATGAGTTAATTCTTTACGCTCAGTCTCCTGGCTTACCTTATGCTTTCCTTTCATCTCCACATTTTTCAGACTGGTTTGATACGAACATCAATTTGGTCATGTCTTACTTACCTGTGTTTTCCCTTTTAAATTAAGACTTACTGTCAGCAAACATGAAAGTACAGATGATAAGTAGCATAAACAAGCACGTAGCTGTACCCAGGTTAATATAGTGCTACTTTTGCTTCAGAGCAGTCATATATTCAGTTGACACACCTCACACCCCAGCACAATTCCACCCCATTCCCTTTCCTCTCATCTCCATTAACCTGGATCTTTAATTTGGTGTTTATCATGCCAAGCCTGTTTTTGTGCTTTTAACAAATGTGCAGGTATCCAGAAACAATGCATCATATTGCTATGTCTGTAATCAGTGCTTTTATACTCATGTCACTGTGCATCTGTGTGGGAATTCCTTCAGTATTTAAATCCTAGGTTAAAGATTATGCACACCTTCACCTTTACTACATATCGTCAAACTGCTTTCCAAAGTGGTTGTACAAACTGATGCTCCTACAACCAGCAGTATGATTATTCCCATTTGTCTTCATTCTTTATAAAACTTGGTATTATCAGACTTTTACATTTTTAGCCATTTGATGGGTGTGAAACGATAGCCACTCTTGCTTTAATTTCAATCATTATAATTTCTCTAATTACTAGTGACTTTTCTTAAGTGTATTAGCCATTTGTGTTTACAATTTTATGAATTACCTCTTCATACCATTAATCTATTATGTTGTATTTGATTATTCATTTGTTTTATTTACCTGCTTCTAACACTTTGTAAGAAGTGTTATTCTTCTATACTCTTCATTTTTTAATGGGCAAAATTTTCTGTGACCTTACAACAAATTCTCCTATGGAGTTCCTAACTCTTCTCATTAAGCAAACCATTGATTCCACATTTTTTTTTCTTCTTGCGGTTCCCCTCCAGGAGGACTCTGTCCTCCTGTTCCCAAATGGACCAACTGTTTACCAACCCATGGACACATCTGCTCTCTACGCTGCCTATCATCATTCACCTTCTGGGAAATTCCTTTGCTTCAGTCATTGTTGTAGCCTCTCTTTACTGGCTTCTGTATAATATTCTTGGTAAACTGTTTCAGTGGAATACATTTTTTCATTACCTTCATGAGAACAAATATGGTGCCAGAGAAGTTAATTTTAGAGAAATGGCATGTCTGAAAATGTGTTTATTCTATAATCACATTTGATCTCCTATTTACCATCTCCTTATCTTTTTGATCCACTTTTTGTAAGACTCTCTTAACAATAGTTTCATTTAACTTACCAAATTTTAAATTCTGATTATCATATTTTAATTAGAACATTTTTATTGTTCATGGTTCCTTCTTATCATTGTCTTCTTTTGTAATGGATAAAACATCTTCTTTTATTAGTTCTAAATTTTGAAATTTTCTTCTTGTATTGTCATTTTTCTCTTCTGATATTCTCTGTGATCTGTTTGATTTGATTGCTCAACTTTCCCCCCTAATGTTTGTTTTTACTTGGCTTGAGACACTATAAAGAAGATTGGAAATTTTAAGTACATGAGTGGGACTTGTCAACTGAGGACTGCCCTGTAAGGTGATATGAAGGTGATAAATAAATATAAGAAGTACCTGTAGGTATCCTTTCTTATACTAGAAGGTTTTCCAAGGGGAAACCCTCTGATCTCTTGCCTGATGATAGTTAACAAGCCTTCCAGCAATCTGGGCTCTAAGCAGAGAAATGGGGTTGGGGTGGTGGTGGGGTCACCATTCATTGTGTAGAATATTTTCTTTTTCTCGTGTTTAGTGCAGTGATTCGTGCCTTCTTTCTGCTGACTAGTGTATACAGCACCTCAATTCAATTTTTCCAGAGAACAAATGCTTGTCTCTGCCTGTGTATGGAAGGGGAACTTGAAAGTTTAACTGGTCCCATATACAGACATCGAATAAATTATTCTATTGTCAATGCCAACTCTTAACAATCTTCTGGGATACCTGGATCTTCATATTCTTTATCAATTCCTAGGCTCAGTGGCATAAACCAACTTTTTTCTCTTTGTGTTTCCTTCTGCATGCCCTTCTTTATTGTTAACTCAGTTGCAAGTCATTTACAAGATTTTCAACTTCCAAAAACGTCTTGACAATGCTCATTCACTGCCATCTCTATTGTTCTCTTTATCTTCATGGGTATATACTATATTAATGAACACAGCTTTATTGAGATACAATTGACATGCTATGCAATTCGTCCATTGGGTCTAAACTTTTCTATTATTATTTTGGAGTTTCAGTAGACAGTAGAAATAAACATACATGTTTAATCATAAATTCCCTGTAATTTTTTTATTTTTGCCTTTTAAACCTCCTTTGCAGATATTTAAAAATTAAGATATAATTCATATACCATAAATTTCGTACATTTAAATGTACCATTCAGAGGTTTTTAGTATGTTCAAAATGTTATACCATCACTGTCTAATTCTGAAGATTCTTGTCATGTCCCCCAGAGAAACCTCATATCCATTTTCAGTCACCTCCCTTTCCCCCCTCATCCCAGCCCCTGGAATCCATTGATATATTTTCTGATTCTATGGATTTGCCTATTCTAGACATTTCATAGAAATGGATTCATATGGTATATGGCCTTGTGGGTATAGCTTCTTAAATTTAGCATTATGTTTTCAAGGCTCATCCATGTTGTAGCATGTATCAATATTTATTAGTTTTAATGGCAGAATAATATTCCATTGTATGGATATACCAGTTTGTTTATCCATTCATCAGTTAATGGGTTGTTTCTACATTTTAGCTATTACAAGTACTACTGATGTGAACATTCATGTACAAGTTTTTTGCATGAACATGTTTTCATTTCTCTTGAGTAATTTTCTAGGATTGCTGGATCATCTGGAAACTCTGTTTACCTTTTTGGGGAACTGCCAAATATTTTCCAAATTGACTCTACCATTTTATATCCTTACCACCAATGTATGTGGGTTCCAATTTCCTCATATCCTTGTCAACATTTGATATTTTCCATTTTTGATTGTAGTTGTCCTAATAGGTATGAAATGATATCTCATTGTGGTTTAGAGTTTATCTAATGACTAATGATATTGAGCATCTTCTCATGGCCAGATGTATATTTTCTTTGGAGAAATGTCTATTCAAGTCATTTTCCACTTTTAATTGGATTATTTGTCATTTAAAGTTGAATTATAAGATTTCTTTTTAATTTCTGGATACTAGGTTTATCAGATATGTGATTTGCAAATATTTCCTCCCATTCTGTGTATTGCCTTTTCATTCTCTTAATAGTTTTCAATTTCAGTGAAGTCTGATTTATCTCTTTTCCTTTGGCTACTTGTTCTTTAGGTGTTATATCTAAGAAACCACTGTGTAATCCAAGGTCACAATGATTTACACCAGGTTTACTTTTAAGAGTTTTATATAGTTCTTATATCTATGTCTTTGATCCACTGTGAGTTAATTTTTTATGTGGTGTGAAGTAGGGTTCCAATTCATTCTTTTCCATGTGGACATTTATTTGCCCCAGCACAATTTGTTGAAAAGTCTATTTTTCCCCATTAGATGGTCTTGGCAACCTTGCAGAAAATCAGATGACCACAGATGTGTGGCTAGTTTCTGGATTCTTAATTTTATTCCATTGAAACATGTGTCTATATTTAAACCAATACTGTTCTTCTTGACTACTTTAAAATTGTAGTAAGTTTTAAGGCTGAAATGTGTCAGCCCTCTAACTTTATTCTTTTTCTAGATTGTCTTATCTATAGCTATTCTGGATTCTTTGCATTTCCATATTAATTTTAGGATCAGCTTATCAATTTCTGCAAAACTATGTAGGTGGAATTTTGACAGGGGTTGCGTTAAATTTGTGGATCAATTTGGGGAGTATTGACTTCCTAATGATGTTAAGTCTTCCAATCCAGAAACAAGGGGTTTCTTTCCATTTATTTAGGTTTTATTCAGTTTCTATGAACAATGCTTTGTGCTTTTCAGTGTAATAGTCTTGCACTTCATTTGTTAAATTTATCCCTAAGACTTTTTTTTCTTTTTGATACTATTTTAAATGAATTTTTTTTCCTTAATTTCATTTTCAGATTGTTCTTTGCAAGTGTAAATAAATACAATTCATTTTTGTATATTTACCTTTTATCCTGAAACCTTGCTAAAATTGTATTAGCTCTAATAGTGTGTATGTGTGTGTGTATTCCTTAGGATTTTCTATATATACAAGATGTCACCTGCCAATAGAGATCTTTTTTAACTTCTTCTTTTACAATTTTGTGTTTTTTATTTAATCTTCCTCCCTAATTGCTCTGGCTAGAACTGCCAATGCAATGTCAAATAGAATTAGTGAGCACAGACACCCTTGTCTTCTTGATTTCAGGGCAAAGCTTTCAGTCTCTCACGATATTATCAGGTTGACAAAATTCCCTTCTCTTTCTAGTTTGTTGAGGGTTTTTTAATCATTAAAGGTTGGAGTCTGCCAAATGCTTTTATTGCATCTATGAAGATGATCATGTGACTTTTGTTTCTTATTACGATATATTATATTAATTGATTTTTGGATGTTAAACCAACCTTGCATTCCTGGGATAAGTTCCTCTTGATCATGGTATAAAATCATCTTTGTACATGGCTGGACTTGGTTTGCTAGTTTTTTTTATTATTATTATTATTCTTATATTTGTAAGAGATATTGTTCTGTAGTTTTATTTTATTGTGATGTTTTTGCTTTGTTTTGTTATAAAGGTAATACTGGCCTCATAGAATAATTTGGAAAATATTCGCTGATCTAATTTCTGGAAGATTTTGTCCAGGAATGGTGTTAATTCCTCTTTAGACATTTGGTAGAGTTAAGTGGCAGGGCCATCTGGGCCTGAATTTTTCTTTGTGGGGAATTCTTTCATTACTGCAATGTCTTCAAATTTTAGGGATGTATTCGGATTGTCTATTTTTTCTTGAAATTTTTGGTATTTTTTTTCTTAATAGATATTTATCCATTTTGTATAGATCATCTAGTATTCTTTTAGAATCATTTTTATTTCTGTAAATTTGGCAGTAATATCCCCTCTTTCATTTCTGGTATAGTGTAATTTGACTCTTTTTACTTTTTTTCCTTGGTTTGTCCATTTTGCTGAACATTTCAAAGAATAAACTTTTGGTTTTGTTGGTGTTTTAGATTGTTTTTCTGTTTTCTATTTCTTTTATTTCAGCTCTAAATTTTTATTTAAATAAATTTTTAAATAAAATTTAAATTTTATTTCTTTCCTTTGATGTTCTTTTCCTTATTTATTAAGATGCAAGATTAGGTTATTACTTTGAGTACATTCATCCCTTTTTAAAAATGTAGGCATTTAGAGCTATAAAATTCCTTCTAAAGCCTACTTTCACCATATCCCACAAATTTGGTAATACAGTATATTCATTTTCACTAATATCAAATTATTTTCTATTTTTTGTGATTTCTTTGACTCATTGTTTATTTAGGAGGTTTGTATGATTTCCACATATTTGTGAATTTCACAATTTTTTCTATGTCTAATTTTATCCCATTGTGGTCATAGTATACAATATGTATTTTTATGATAATACTTTTGAACTTATTAAAACACTATTGGTTTAAATATATTTTCTGTCCCTTTCCCTTTCTCCTCTCCTTCTGGGATTCCCATTATATGTCAGCACTCAAGGTCTTTGAGGCTCTGTTCATTTTTCTCCACTCTTATCTTTATGTCTCTAAGACTGTATATTCTCAATTGACCTATATTCACATTTGCCAAACCTTGGTTTTGCCAACTCAGATCTGATAATGAGCCCCTTTACTGAAATTTTCACCTCAGTTATTGTACATTTCAACTCCAGAATTTCCATTTTTAAAAAATAATTCTGCCTTTTTATTAATATTTTCTATTTGGTGAGAAATAATTCTCAAGCTTTCTTTAGGTTGTTTAGACATTGTTTTCTTTAGCTTTTTAAACTTATTTAAAATAGTTTACTTAAAGGCTTTGTATAGTAAGTCTAATGTTTGTGTATCCTCATGGACAGAGTCATTTACTGCATTTTTCCTGTATATAGGCCATATTTTTTGTTGATAACTGGACATCTTTGCATGCCCATATTTTTTGTTGATAACTGGACATTTTAAACAATATAATGTGATAATTATATTATTCCCCTTCCCAGGGTTTGTTTTTGTTGCTTTTGTTTTAGTTGTTTGACTTTTTGAGCTAATGCTGTAAAACCTGTATTCTTTGTTGCATGTAGTCATAGAAGCCTCTCTCTTTAGTCAGCTAATGATTACTCAGATATTTTCTGAAGTGCCTGTAACTATGAAATCTTCCAGGCTTTTCTGAGGGACTCCGTGTTCCCATCAGGGAAAGCCTTGAACATTTAGCCAGGAAGTTGACAACTCTGCCTTACCTTTCACTTCCTGCTTGTGCAGTCTGTGGGGTTGGTGAGAGTTTTGGGGCTTTGTCAAATCTTTCCTGAGCAAGTGTGTAGCCTTACATAGGTGCATAAACTTCTATATATTCAGAATATGTCATAGCTTTCCAAAGCCCCTCTGGACATCAAATTCTCAAGCTTTTCCTTTTAACTCTTTTGGTTGGTCTGTTATTTGCCTCAACTGTAATTCATTACTTCAGGCAGCATGAAGTAAAAATAGTTACCCATAAATGCTTTTGACAGATGCCTCTCGGGTGAAGACTTTTTGTTCTGGGTGAGGTCCCCATTAGGTCAAATTTAGACAGTCTTTTTTTTTTTTAAACAAATAAATTTGATACATATTAATATAGCATACAATTCATCCATAGACAGTCTTTTAACTGGGGTCTTCCAGAGAAACAACAGCAGATAAAATAGTGGTAATTCTTTAGAACAAGGCTTTGAAAGAACTCTAGTTCTATTTTGCTCCTCTGATGGCTACCTGGTTACAGAAGAATTGTGGGCTATTATTTTTCAATGCTACAGCAGAGCTGGAGAATAGGGAATGGGAGTAGGGAGAGTTAAAATGCCACAAAACTTGCTGCTGTTACTGAGAGCCAGCTGATTTAACTGAATAAATGCTGTATGTGTTACTGCCAGCTTATGTTTAATTTCCAGAGTCCCGAAACTGATGATTTCAGATGATCTAAAATTGGTCATTTTTTTTTACCATTGCTCTTATGGAGGAGCTCTGTGTCAGACGTTTTCACTCCACCATTCTCACTGATATCGCTCTGCCATTGGTTTGTGGTTTTTAAGCTTGGTCTTTGGGGAAGATTACTTATGCCAAAATAGTCAATCCTAGAAAGTCTGCCATGCTTCATAAGGGCCATTTTCAGCCTCTTATGTTATTTTGTGCAGCATAATATAACTGGGCATATGCTGTAGTCTCCACTTTTTGTTATTATACCTGCAGTAATCATAGGCATAATTGTAGCCTCTCTCCTGAATGGATGCTGTGGAACAATTAGTATCACATCAGGACATGATTTAGCATGTACCACACTGCCTGGAGTGTTGAGAAATATAACCCCTATACTCTCCAGGGCTAGGAAACTCACCTTCCTCCTCAATTACTCTAGGATACAGGGAAGTAGTAATTAAAAATGCTTCAATTTTAGTAATCTCTAGAAGTCTTTTTTCTATATAAGGGTAATCTATTAGAGGAAAATACCTAGCTGTTAGCTTTGTCTTTGACACAAAAAATGTCACATTTTTTTTCTTAATTGTTTAACCCACTGAAGTTCACTGCCCAACAAGCTATGAGATTAAATGAGATTAAAATACAGACTTCTCCATATTTAATAGACTCCTCCAGGACCAACTTTAACATGATGATGGCTGTAATTATTACTATATTCAGGATTCTCTGGTCAACTTAGGACCAGAGCCCTAGTCTGATTAAACACCTTTAATGTTCTCAAGCTGTTGAGCTCATGAGGCCTGAAAAAGTGCAGGGTCATCATAGTTCCCCTTACAAGATCTGTGTGTGGGGAAGTACGGTTTCTCTGATGGGTCCATGCTATTCCTCAGAGCATCCGTACGAAGGTGTCTGTCTAAACCTGCTTAGGTAAATGATGGTGGTGGGCTTACTGGATACTCTTCTCTATTTGCTTTTGTGGCTGTGCTTCTCTTATTACCTCTGCCCCAAATTAGCAGCAACCACTTTCATTAGTCCACCAAAGACCTATATCAAATTTCACCTGCTTTTCTCAGGGTTTTCTTGAACTGCCTGCATTAGAAATTACTATTCTTCTCCTCTGAGTGCAGGATCCTATGACCAACCAAGCTAAAAATCTGCAGTCATGTATTTCCAGTTTAATTAATGCCATTAGCAGTAACCAGCAATAGGATCAACTCTCTGGCACCCTCTCCCATCTTGTTTTCTTCCTGTGCTCAATACTTCAGTTTCATATATTCTGGACAACCAAGGAAGCTTGTGGCACTGCCAGACTAGAAGACCCAGGACTTTCTGAATTCCTGCCCCCTCTCCTAAATCTTTCTTTCCTAATAGATAATTTCCTGGAGGGAATCCACTTAACATTGTTGGTTCTTTTGGCACTGCTTTATGCTACTTATAAAAGACCCCACTCAGCAAGATCAGTGGTGTTCCCTGGTAATTTCACAAGTTATTCGGTGAGTTCTGCCTTCAGGGGGGTGCCATAGCTACTCCTACAACTTTCAAAGTTGAAGGAAGTTTTCCAACAAATTTGCTATAACAAATTTAAAGTTTCAGCCCTGATCAGTAACTCCTTGGTGGGCAGGGATATTGGCCTGACTTTTGAGTCAGTGGGACAGACCATCTAATGAGCCTGTGTCACCCTCTGCCAATATGGGGTCATGAGTCCTCAGATCCTGATGACTCCATTACCAGGTCATAATGATAACCCTCCTTTTAATTGTTTCCCTTTCATCAGCATTGAGGCGAAGGCAGTAAACCCATTAACAAGGGCTGAATCATACCCACACGGAGTTCTGACAGACTACATCTCCCTGCTGGCAGAAACCTGGCTGTAATCCTAGATTTGGAATGCCATAACTTCCTGAGACCCGGAACCGGCTCAAAGTCATTGTATTAGGCTCTGATGCTTATTTCTTGGCTTTTGTGGCATGGATGATTCACAGGCACCAACTCAGCACCTCAGGTGAACTGGCCTGACCCAAAAAGGCATCTCTGTCCTCTGAACAAAGGGCATCTATGGCCTTACATGTGCCAGAACCTGGAGTGATAAGGCCACTGCTGACCAAATTATGTTAACCCAGATCTATCATCAGCCCTGAGCAAATCCCTAACTGGCCACTATCAGGGAACCCAAAGAGCCATTCTTAATATCAGTGAGGCCACTTGTAGGAAGTCATTTGTGTACAGGTTTGAAGCACCAGTTTGATTTTAAACCTAGGGTCTGTGCCAATGCCACATACACATGAAAGGATGTTTGAAACTGGCTTCTCCAGAACAGCAGACCATGGTCTAAACTGGGGGTTCTTAACCTTTTTTGTTCCACAGACCCCTTTGCCAGTTAGGTGAAAACCACAGACCCCTTTTTAAGTCCACACTATACTGTGTATTATTTAATAAATATGTCATACCTGCACCAACACGTCCCTACAAGGGTAATGGTATTTTAATTTAAATTCAAGCTCAAGGACCCCTTGTTAAGAACCCCTGCTCTAAATCGAATACGCTGCCAATCAGCTAACTCATGAAAACCTGTTGCATGTGTGTTTGCCCCAGTGTGGCTTCTGATCTCCCAGTTAACTGTTCAGCACGGTTGACCGAAGGGGATCCCTGCAGCTGTCCTCCTTTGCGATACTTTCCCTAAGACGTCTGGTGAACTTATCTGTATTAAAAGTTGTATTTTACAATGAACCTCTATTACTTGTATAATAATAAAAGCCATTCATCACATTTTTCAATGCCTGGGAGATAATTAGAATAGCCACAGAAATTTAACAGAAAGGCCAAGCGAGGATAACAGCTACCAATAAACTAAGGAAGAACTTAATACATGGAGTGGCTGCATAAAGGTACTTTTCCTAAGATTCCTGTTTAGAATGAGAATTAGCACGTGTTGTTGGCCTGATCCCTGCACGTGAGAGAAGGTGATGGATATCTCCCGGGAGAGATGAATAGGTGGAGGTAAATGATAAGCAATTTTTGGCCAAAAAGTCTTGACTAAGTTATCAAACTTTATGCATACCATATATCAAGCACAGCTTTGTCCTTCCACATTCATGCTCCACACTGCTCATTCTGTGCCTTCCTGACATCCTCTACTTGTCCTTGGCTAGGCCAGGAGAGACAGAAGCTCTGCCTGCGAGATAGACCCTGCCACATCCTCCCCACACCACTCCTTTTCTCAGAAGTCCTTATAATGAGCTGTATCTGGAGGACAGAGCTTCCTTCAAAGACATTTTACTCATAACTGTGCTGGTTTGCAAATGATATCTAACTTCACATTGTCTTCTCTTCAATAAGCTTTTTACCAGAGACAAAAGTTATCAATTAGTTTGGTTTTCCCTGTCCTCTCCAAACTTCCCTATAAATATGGGATGTGGCATAGGGCAGTTCTTTCCTCTGGGACACTACACATGATCTGTGCAATTATGTCCAGCTATGTCTAATTATAGAATCAATCTAGCTTTATTATCCAAATGAGCCAAAAATTTTGATCATAGATCATTTTATTTGTTTATATCTACAATCAGAATAAAAACAACAATAATTTGTTAGCTTGATTCTCAGGATTCTGATAGAGGATTGTACATATACATAAAGCAACTTATTTTAAACAATCCACTATTATTTTATTGGCTCATTTTACTGACAACCTTACCTTGCAAAAAAATGGCAAGAATGTATATCCATTTGGGAAAAAGAAATAGAATGCATTGGGAAGAAAGAAAGGAGAAAGCCAAGTGTTTCAAAGTCCCTGAAAAGAGGTCTTAACAGTTCTGATAATATTAAATGGGCTATTCGAATTTCAAGTTCTAAACTTCTGGTGCTGAACATCTGGAGCACTTTCATAAATCCCCAGGTTTTTTTTCCAGCCTTCCACCATCCTGCGAATAATGTAAATGAATTAATAACTCCCACAGATTGACTGGTTATACATATGGTTGGACAAGATGGTAATACAAATAAGCCTTGACATGAATAGTGAGTTGCCAACTCAGTGTAAGTGAACATCTGTTGATCGTGCAATATGGTAATCTAACAAATGCAGAATGACTAGCTTACTCAGAACTTTGGCAAAAAGTGATAGAACCCTAAAACCCTAAGCAACTGATGCTGATTTGACTAACAATGGAAATAACTACTGTAGTATATTTTACTATCTTTTTTCTATTAATATTTGCTCCAGGCTTACCAAAAGCCTTCTCTGAGTGCTTTGAGTGGGTCATTTTAAGTGCATATGGAAGATATAGCACCTCTCCTCCAGAAATTTTAGAATCTTGTTTAAACAAGAGCTATACCTATGGAAGAATTGGGCACATTTAAACAGGAAATAATAGCAGAAAGACAGATGATGCCTTTGTTTCAAGGGAAATACCACTGAAAAGGGTAAGAGAAAAAATGCTGGGAAATGTTGGGTTTTGAATAATTAAAGCAATATACTGCAACAGAGGAAAGGAAGGCTATCTCTGCAGAGGTGGTGATGGATAAGAAGTGGCACCTTCGTTCCATACCTGGTGTGGCGGTTAGGCTGGATCAGCTCGGCCAGGTCATGGTGCCCAGCTGATTTTTGGTCAAGCAAGCACGGGGCTAATTGTAATACAAGGACATTTCCCGGACTTTAATCATCAGTGATTTTTATCTTATATATTAACCAAACAGGAATAAAGGTTGTTTACTTCCTTTGAAATGATTTTTGTATAATGTTTCTCAAATGAAAACTTTAAGAGGCAGGATGAAAATTATTTTCACAGAGCTATTTGTATACTAAACCTAAATGATATAAAAGCGTTTATTTATAATGATTGCATTTAGAATGTACAATATCACAAGCTTTCTGGAACTATACATGGTTTACCTGTACCATGGGTATTTATTGTTTTGAGTAGGCTGGTCACGGCATGGATATTTGTGGAGCGATTTAATTTTCAAAAATAAAATACAAGGAAAGATAGAGGAAAATACTAGTAGTATATACAGAAGGACAGAAACGAATATATTCACGATTCCAGGTTTTTCAACACTCCTATTCCTTTTATTAGATAAAAGTCACTTTCTTTACTTTCAGGTATGTGTGCCAAATGGGACTTCCAAATTAAAACTTGCTGCGTTTTTGCAATTTTTGGAGTTCATGTGATAAAAGGAAGCATTGTGAAAGTAAAAACTACACACACACACACACACAAACATACATTTTGCTATTCTGTTCATTTGTGCATTCCTAAAGAATTGGCAAATAACTATCTTAGCAGCCTTTAATGAGAAATGCACTTTTTGAGCCCTCTTTAGAAGGCAAACCAAAAGGGCTATACTAAGCAGTCATAACAGATGAACTCTACAATGCAGGAATACTGCAATAAATATGCAAACAGAAACCATAAATAGGATATAATTCCCAACCATTTTAGTGGAGCATTTAGGAATTAATGAAATTCTGGCTTTATGGATTTTATTATATAAGTATTGGAAGGTGAGTTTTTCCCCTCTAGGAATTTCTGCATCTAAACATTGTTTTAATTTTTGAGTATACAAATTGTAAAAAGAAATGTAAAAGATGAGGCTTGACCATTTATTTATTGCCAGAGCAGGAGAACATCAATGGCTTCTTTTCTCCCGCGCTCCCCTAACAGATTTGTCGTTATTCTTTCCAATACCTCCATTCTCCATGTCTGTGTCACATTGACCTCCGGTGATAGAGTGCTTTTCCTACTGACCAAGAGTCCCAGGGTTTGGATTTGGGCAGACTACCTTTTTCCAGACATGAGGCAAAGATGAATGCTACTATCCTTACAACTTTTGCCAAATGTGGCTTCATCACCTGCTCAGTGGTCTTGATACCCAATGACTAAAATCAGGCTACAGAAGAGTCTCAGGAGAAAGCGGAAAAGCCAAAGACATGAGTCATGAAAAGACACAAGAAATCCTGCTTCACTACAAGTCATCTGCTTAGGCCAGGGGTTCTTAACCTTTTTGTCCCACGGACCCCTTTGCCAGTCAGGTGAAAACCACGGACCCCTTACTAAGTCCACACTCTACTGTGTATTATTTAATAAAGACATCACACCCACACCAACACGTCCCTACAAGAATAATGTTTTTTTTTATTTTATTTTATTTCAGTTGAAGCTCACAGACCCCTGGTTAAGGACTCCTGGCTAGAGAGAAGGACATTTTACACTCTAGCACTGTTTCATCAGCAATTGATGGGAAAAAGTGTTTTCCACTGAGGACTGGCAGCATTTTTTGCCTTATCTAATCAACATTCACAGTACCAATTCCATATAAAAAGGAATTGATTTTGGTGGCCACAGTCAAGTAAGTCTGCCAAATTTTTTCACTGCTAAACCTTGCGGTGGTTATGCACACGTCTTTCCTCATGAATGAGGCAGTCTTTGTTCCTTTGTAAACTTTTTCGCATTGGCTATGCTATTGTGGCCACAGTCACATGGATCGGCACGAGCTTTTATCTTCAGAGACTTTGATAAAGTCAATCTCTTATATAAACTGGACATGAGCCAGTGTTCATAAATCGCTATGGCAGAACAGTCTGTTGTGACACAGCACACAGCAATGTTTTCAGCCAGTGGATCCAAAGCATATGGATATTTTCCTGTTCTTGGGAGAATTTTGCAAGGACAGCAAAGTGTTCATTTGGAATATTTTAAGTCTGGGGCATACTGCTCCTTTCAATATCTTAGTGCCTTAGTTGTGGCAATCGATATTATCTGTATTTAACAAAGCTCAGTAAAATTAAGATGACAGTTTAAGCACTATATTTCACGTATGGGTCAAGTATTAGAGAGCTAAGGAGGAGGAGTATGTTGGGAAAATGAATTATTCCAAGATTTCCTGCTAAGTTTAACAATGTAACTGGTAATAAGCGTTTTTAAGATTTGCCTCTTTTGCAATTGTATTTTATTATGCATAGTCAAATTATATTCACTTTCTTATTAGTCCCAGTTGGGGTCTAAATTCAGTGTATTTGTAAAAATATTGAATATCTATTGTTTTTTTTTTTTTCCCTGAGTATTCTCAGCACTATTATCTTTCATGCTGTTACTCAAATTCACATTCATTTAGTACTTCAAATAGATTTATACTAAATATAACAACTAATGATGTCTTTTTTCCTTAACTTGGTGTTTGAATTGCACTTACGTCAATAGACCTGTTTAACAGATAGAATGGCCACTCTACCCTTGCTTTCAGAGGCATCACTAGAAACTACATTTTCACTTGATCTGTGGTATAAAACCCTAATGATGTATGGTTTATTGTGTTCATCTGCTTCATCATGGTAGAAATAACCTAAGGATAGAGTAAGAATGGTGAGACTAAAGAACTAGGCAAAGTGTGAAGTATTGGAAAGTTGGTACTGCATATATTTGTTTATATTTCATAGTTTTTGCAAAATCTCAGCTGATGCAATTAAGAGTCAATCTTTAATATTTTAATGGACTCATGAGAAATATCATTGCATAGTAAAAGAGTTCTGGATTTTCAGTTATGTATGTATCAATTTTATCTTCAATTGTATTCTGAGCCTCGTATTTATAGGATGGAAGCTTTTCCTTATATGCAAGATTTTGCTCTTGGTGAAGGAATTATAAAAATATTAGCAGGATATTTCAAATCTTGGCAAAGAAAATTATGTTGGTTCAGGGCATAGATTAATATGCTTTCATCATAAATTTTCAGTCCTCATGCAAACCAGTTGGACTTTGTGTTATATAGCAGTAGCCTCCTTTTCCTTTCATGCACTGCTGGTTATAAGGGAGCAGGGTAAGGTATCTGGACAGAATAGAAGATCATCCATACACCCACTTTAATTAAAACAATCCAAATTTTGCATTTCTAAGATGTTGATCCAGTAGCATAATCATAATTTATATATTAGGTCAACATTCCACTGATGGAAGCTTTGTGGTGGGGAAGGAACTGCATTAAAGATCTGTATTTGAATTTATTTTTTTGCCAGTTAAAACCAATGTGCTTTAAACTCATTGAATTTCTTCTCTAAAGGGGATTAAAATAATATCTTCCCCAAAGGGCTATTGAAAGGAAGAGATATTATGTTATATTTGAAAACATTTTTAGATTAGGAAGTATTAATATATCTATGCATTTTAATAGGTGAGTATTTGATTCTGGTTTTGAGAATAAGATTTTTACTCTGTGTC
The DNA here is from genome assembly GCA_026826555.1 of Tolypeutes matacus. Lineage (NCBI taxonomy): Eukaryota > Metazoa > Chordata > Mammalia > Cingulata > Chlamyphoridae > Tolypeutes > Tolypeutes matacus. The sequence goes on along the minus strand of JAKSZT010026446.1, from coordinate 8,952,856 downwards.
CACTCTAGGAAAGCATGGATGAATAATTTCACTGGGTGTAGTTTTTTGATTGTGGCAGTTTGTATTTTCATGATATGCAGTAATCTTTTGACTAGTGGAAAACAGAGCTTTTAGAATATACTGGAGGCACTAAACAAAGTCAAACACTAACAAGAGCACAATGGGCATTGGGTCATTTTCCTATCTAAAAATATCATTTCTGATTTACCCATGTTGACTTCAGTATTGTGTTCAATTTAGGAATTATGGTATTTGCCAAGAATAACTTGGATAAGGCAGCTTGACATGTTTAGCTTTTTTTTTTTTTTTTTTTTTAAGTTTTTTTGTTTAAGACTTTTTTAAAAAAAGCTTTAAGACCTTAAAAAAAAACATATTGTTTTTTGTAGTTTAAGACTTTTTGATACTAGTTACTAGTTACCTATTTGAGACTTAACTTCAGTGCCCCAATTCATCTGTTTATCCTGTAGTCTTGCAGTTGGCCCTGACCCACTATAAAATTGTTTAAAACTGGAAAATTATATTTTAGATATGTGTTTCTGTGGTCAAGTTATTGGACATAAAAACTACTTATGCATTTTAATATCAATGAATTTTGTAGATGAAAAATTTCAGGGTCAAAAATGGTCTTCAAAAGGAAGAGAAAAGTCCATCTAGAGAAGTCTTGCAGTAGAGGTGTCAAAACAGATGACTGGTTGTGATGTGTACGAAACATGAGCTATCCAGGATAAAATTTGGCTCAGTCAGGTTCATTCATCACTTAGGAAACTGAGGTGACCGTTCCAATGTGCTAGACTGAGTTAGTGAAAGAGCCAGGCTTATATTTTCTGTCAAACCACTTTCTAACATCCCTCACTGTTCCTAAAAAATCAGAATGCTGGCAGATGACCAGAAATATAGGCAAGCTCATTCTGAACACCCAAAATGTATAAAGCTATGATTTCAGGAGGTATATCCCAGCCTTTTTTATTATTGGCAAACTTACATCCAGATGCTTATAGTAGCTTCCCAGCATCATCTCACAGGAGTGCCACTAAAAGATACTCCCTTAGCCAGCTTCAGATGACATTGATGACATTCAATCTCTTTGCCTCACTTTTTAGCTTTGGCTGAAAGGAAAGAACAAGCGTGGAGTCTCCCTGAGGGATAAGGAAATGGTGGCCAAGGAATATTTTTTTTCCTGTCTCTTTGTAAGTAAGTCTATAGAGAATTCCAAGCCTTCTAGAAGGAAGAGGTTTTGGGTAGATAAGCACCAAAAAAATTTAATATTGGGGTAGAATCTCATTAATTTATTATTCAATAAAATATAGTTGAAAAATGTAAAGTAAATTTGAAATCTCTCATTGCACTATTAGAATTTAGTCACATTGTAGCCCTAAATATTCTTTCAAGGCATCATCATAATGTTGAGGTAGAAACAAATAAGTGGGCTCTCACAAAAATCTCTTCCAATTCTATTAATATTATTAAATTTGGAAAAATAGTCTGACTGTTTGCTCCAGGTCAAGGGACTCATTGATAAACTGATAATCACCAGTTATAGTCAACATATGCTATTCATATTATTTATAGGATTCACAAGCTAAAAGTTCCAAAATTTAAATTTTAGCCATAATTTTTCCTGAATTTAAGATACATTTATCCAACTGTCTATACAGCCATTCTATTTGATATTAATTTCAAATAATGTGTCCAAAAGAGAACTCTCATATTACACTCCTAAATTTTCCCATCTCGTAGGAGTCATTCGCTATTCCTCTTTCCCTTAACACTCCTACCCATATCTATCAACAAGCGCTATGTGCCACACTTTTAAAATATGTTCCCAACCCAACTCCTTTTCATTTCTCTACTGCTATTACATTATTCCAAGCCATTCTCATATTTCACTCAGATCATGGTGCTATAACTTACCCAACCAGTCCTTCTGCCTTCACTGTTGATCTAATATAGTCCATTCCTCACAAAATAGGGTGATCATTTAAAACATGAATTCATTCATGTCATTCACAGGCTCAAAACTCTCCAAAGCCTTTGCATTGCACTTAGGAAAAAAAACACTACCACCAAAAAAACCCACATACTTCTCTGTAGGGTCTCTAAGGCCTGATCTGAATCCTAATTACCAGGCACATTTTCGTCATCTCCTCTTGCTAAATGTGTTCCAGATCACTGACTTCTTGCTCTTCCTTGAGCAAGTTTACATGGTTCATTCCTTTCCGCCATTCAGTTCTCTAGCTAAATTTCATCTCCCTGATTCCATTATTTAAAATAGGTCTTTTTGCCTAGTGTTCTGCAATTCGACTATAACATGATAAGGTATGAAATTTCTTTTCCTTTCTCCTGCTTTGTGTATGCTGTGCTTCCTGTATCCGTGCTTTTTTTTCCTTTAAAGGATAATTGATATTTAATTTCTATTTTTTTTCTATTGAGTTAATAATTAAGAATAGCCTCCAATTTCAATACAAAAAATATAATTAATACAATATAACATCAATGACAAAAAATTTCAATGAATTTTTACTCCCACACTTACTGATAACAGTATTAAGCCATATAATGAGATTCTCATGAAAAGTGCACTTACAAGTTAAATGATAGAAACCTATATATCAAATTAAAATATAATTTTCTGAATTATAACACAGATACAAAAACTTACACAAGCCATAAATAACATAAATGTACAGTTCAATAAAATAGCAAATGTGTAAACTCTCAGGTCAAGAACTAGAATATTGCCAGCATTCCAGAAGTTCCAAGTCCCTTTATCGAAATGAATAAATACAATAATTACAAATTTCTAGAAATGCTTTGAAAAAAGCAAAAAAAAAAAAAAAAAAAAAAACCAAAAACCAAAAAACAAAAAACCCCACCAAGATTTAGAAAAATGAGGGCATCTGCTTTAGCTGGTATATGTCTATATGCTAAGGGGAATGATCCAGTAAAGAAGGAGGGATAGACAAGTAAAGATAAGGAGTAGAAAACCAAGGTTTATATCCTTTGGAAGAAGGCAGTGGGTAGAGTTACAAATATATTTTCTACAGTTGGCCTTAGATTAAAAAAGAGTGCTTTTTCTAGTGAAATAAGACAAAGAATAAAAAGATACATGGAAGGATAGATAGATTTATAGGTTTATTGGTGAAAGTTCCTATTTGATGATTTCTGTGAGGCCAGTTTATCACCTGAATATGGAGGTATGGGGGCAGCCTGAAAGTTTTAAAGAAATAGAACCATAGTCTCAGAAATAGAAAAATGAAACTACTAAGATTGCTGGAGAGGGGTAGTGTCTAATTGGCTTTAGGCACCATTGGTTAAAGTGTAACCAATTTATCTGGATCTGGTTGAATATCTTTTTCCACAGAATTGTGGACTCATTAATGTAAACTTCCAGGGAAGGGAAATGGTAGCATTCATTCAGTTTTGATGTTTTGAGTATAATGGAAAGAATATGAAAAGGAAGTTAAGGGTTTTGGCCCAGTCAAGCTGGCAAAATTAAAAGCTTCATGGTTCTGTCCCCCAACAGAAGCGTTGAACAACCAGCAAGGATGAGTAGAATCATCTTTCTTAAGGCTGCATAAAACAAAGGTGTACAGAAACTGGATGAGTGCTAAATCAAGAAAAAGTCTACTTAAAAGCAGTAGGATGTCTAATCTGCTCACTGGCTTGGCGAAGGGCTGACCCATGTTCTCAGGGTGTGTCCCTGGTCCCATTTCCAGAGGGAATAGAGTAATAACCCTTGTGCACATACTGCGAGCATGTATGCCTGGCATTATTTGACATGTGGGTCTGACAGACTGAAACAGGACACTCAGCAAGGCTAACTCTTCCAGAAACTGCTCTGCATGTGGAAGGCAGCTCACAGAACACTATGGGTTACAAGACAAGTTGTGGCTGCCTGGGACAAGGATTTGTTGGCTGTAAGACACACAGTCGGTACCCAGGACTATGAGGAAATGGTTCCCTAGAGAAGGAATTCCTTGTCATGCATAACCAAGACAAGACACATGTGCACAAAGGATCAGGGAGGTCTCTATACTTTGACCTGGAGATATTCTCTAAACTCATTGAATGGATAAGGTCTGAAAGAAAGCACTCACTCAGGTTAATCAACAAAGTTTGGGAGAGGTATTTTCTTTTTTCCTTTTTTTTTTTTTGTTAGTGTTAGGTACTAGCATTCAAGGAAAGCTTTGTCATACCACTAGCTGGATAGAAGCTTAAGGAACTGACACCTCAGATGCTAAATTCCAGTGATAACACACTAAAATACCAAAATGTCCAGGTTTCAACAAAAGATTACAAAACATACAAAGAAACAGGAAGTGATGGCCTAGGCAAAGGAGAAGATTAAAGCATTAGGAACCAGTGATGAGGAAGACTAGACCTGGGTCATACCAGACACATCTTTAAAAAATGGTCTTAAGTGTGCCCAAAGAGCTAAAGGAAGACAGGGAGAAAGAACTAAAGAAAATCAGGAAAATGATAGATCAACATAAAGAGATTATCTATAGAGAGATGGAAATTAGGAAAAAGAACCAAACAGAACTGAAAACCATTGTAAAAGAAATTTCAAATTCCCTAGAAGGGTTCAAAAGCAGATTGGAGCTGGCAGAAGAAACATTCTGTGAACCTGAAGATAAGACAATTGAAATCATGCAGTCTAGGGGGCAGAATGAGGAAAGAATGAAGAAAGGCAAACAGGGCCTCAGGAACCTGTGAGACATCTCAAGTGTACTAATGCATGCATTATTTGAGTCCACAGAAGGAGAATAGAGAAAGGGGCAGAGAGAAAATTCAAGGAAATTGTGACAGAAAATTTCCCAAATTCAGCAAAAGACATGAATATGCACAAGATGCTCAATGAACGCCAAAGAGGAAAAATCCAAATAGATCCATGCCATGACATATTATATTCAAAATGCCAAATGCTAAAGATAAAGAGAAAATTCTGAAAGCCACAATAGAGAAGCAACATGTCACATACTAGGGATTCTCAATATCCCTCGTGCCCATTTCTCATTGGAAATCGTGGAGGCAAGAAGGCAGTGGGATGGCATTTTGAAAGTACCAAAAGCAAATATGTGCTGACAAAGAATTCTATATCTGGCAAAATTGCCTTTCAAATGAGGGAGAGATTAAGACATTCTCCAATAAACAAAAGTGGAGGGAGTTCATCACCACTAGACCAGCCCTGTAAGAGCCTTATAAGAGGTGCTAAAGAGAGTTCTGCAGATGAAAAGGAAAGGATAATAGACAACAGATCAAAGCCATTTGAAGAAATTAAGATGTCTGGTGAAGGTAGCAAGATGGGCAAATATTAATATCAGAACTATTGTATTTTTGGTTTGTAACTCTACTTTTTACTTCCTGTAGGATCTAAAATGCAAGTGAATTAAAAGTACTGATAAATCAGTGGTTTGGGACTCATAATTAATAAATATGTAATTTGTGACAAGAACTATATAGAGGTGGGGGGAACTGAGGTTTATAGGAATATAATCTGCATATACTATTAAAGTTAAGTTGGTATCAAAATAAACAAGATTATTATAGATTTAGGATATCATATTTATGCCCCATGGTACCTACAAAGAAAATATCAGAGAATATGCAAGCTCATAGGGATTGAAATTAGAGTACAGGCTGCCAGAGGTGGGGGAAGGAGGAGTAGGAGGAATGGGGAGTTAATGTATAATGGATATAGGCTTTCAGTTTGGGGAAATGGGAAAATTTTTGTAAAGGAAGGTGGTTAGAGTAACAGAACATTTTGAATATGAGTAATCTCGGTCAATGGTGTGCTTTGGAGTGGTTAAGATGTGAAAATTTTGTTTGGATATATGGTCCAACAATAAAAAAAAAGAAATCGAAAGGTCAACAAAAGGACAATGACAATTAAATGCACTATATGATCCTGTTAGGCAGGAGAAGAGGCTCAAAATGACATTATTGAGAGATATGAGAAAATGGAAAATAACGATGCTGAATTTTGTGAACTGTATAACTGCACTTTAAAAAATGGTTACATAAGTGAGTTTCCTTTTTCTTAGGATAGGTACATGGCAGTATTAAGTGTTCAAGGCACATGATGTATACAACCTACAAAGAAAATGTTAAGAAAATGGATAGACAGATATACCAAATGATAGATAGGTAGACAGATAGATAGAATAATACAGGAAATATAGAAAAATATTAAAATTGGTGGATTTGGGTATGTGGAGGTGTAGGAGTATCTGGGAGATCTCTGTAAAGAATCTGTATTATTTTTATAATTGTCCCATATATATTTGAAAGTATTTCAAATAAAAATTTCACAAACATAATCTTTCTCTTTTTGGGATTCATAAAATAACTTCAAACTGTCACACCCTACCCTCTGAATCCCAAAAAGACATGTTCATTATTTATGCAAAATACATACATCACAATATTTCAAAAATCTTAAAGTATTTTCAGTAGCAATGCTAAGTACAAAATCTCATAAAAATCAGATATCAGCATGTAGTTTATCTTGGGGTAAAATGCCCCTATGACTCTAGAGTTGCTAAACTTAGAAAACAAGTTATCTCTTCCAATATACAAAGGAGGGGCAGTCACAGGAAAAACGTTTCTATTACAATAAGGAGAATTTGGAAGGAAAACAGGCATCACAGGTCCCAAACAGTACCCAAATCTGGCAGGACATACTCCATTAGATTTCACAGTTTGAGAGTCATCTATGGAAAGATGATTTCTTCTCCTCAGGGCTTCATGGAGGCTCACTCCTTCCAAGGGCTTGCCTGGTGGTCATTTTCTCAGTTCCACCCTCATCAAGCATCTGGGTGTCTACTGAGCTCTAGCCTTCATCCTTCAAGAACATTGGGGTGATGGCCACACATTCCCCAATCTCTGAGTCACAGTCTCAACCCCCTTAGTACAGTGGGGTGGTGGCAACATTCTCCCAAATCTCTGGCTCTAGACCTAACCCCTCAGAACAGAGGGGTGGTGACCTAACTCTCTCTAATCTTCAAGGAATGTGCTCCACTTTTTCTGTAGCCTGGGGCAGCTACAATGGGGCTGAAGATCCACCCTCTTCAAATACCTGGGCAAACTCACCCTTTCTGCACACATGGCTGGAGTCCCTCTTTTGGCCCAAGAAGATGTCCCAAGTGCAGACCTCAGCTTCCATGGCTTTCCTCTAAAAGTCATTTTTCCTTCAATTGCTCCCCTCTCTGTCCCTTTTAGTCTAGGCTGACAGTGGTTTTGTTCATACAGATACTGCAAACAGCTTGTCAGATTTCCATGCAGTTCACAGGGGTCCAAGTCATCAGAGAGTAAGACTTTGCATTAGTCCTTCCTGGATAACTGCATTTCCAATCCTGACTTGCAAGGAAATGGCTGCCTGTTTCTGAGTTTAGTTAAGTCCTTGAGGGGCTTTTCTGGAAGCTTGGAGTGTTCCAAACTATCAATTTCTGGTTTCTTTGTGCCCAGCAGTTCAGGCCTCAGCTTACCTCTTTCCTCTTGCATTTTGCTATAAGTTGCAAGGAGAAGCCAGGCCACATTTTCCACATTTAATCTGGAAATCTCCTGAGCTAAATGTTCAAGCTCATCCTTTTCAATCAGAAACAACAAGTTCTAATTCTAATTCTTCAAGAAATTCTAAGGTGCACCCCCATCAAGCACTGTAGCTGATTTTATGTATAAAAATCCTGGTCCTGCATCATGTAAATTCTTATCTTGCTGGACCTGGCATACAAAAGATAACCTTGAATTATAATGGTTGCAGTTAGGCTCTTTTAATATGCCCAAATTAGTGTATTTGCACACAAAATTAGAGAACAGGGACTATAAGATCAAACAACCTAAATGGGATACCTTTTTAGAGGGGTACTTTGAGGCTTTCAAACATATAACAAATTCCAAGATTACCTCTTTTCAAACAACAAATACCAAACTAACAAAACAAACACTTACCTCAATGCGTAAGTCAGCTTGAGAAACTGCTGGAAACCTCTGAATGCTCTGAGGCTACCTCAGCTCCTCCTCTGCCTTCCTGTCTTCCTCCTATTTATCCTCTCCAAGTTGTCCTTTATGATGAGGACCCTCAAGATCCTTCAGACCCAGCCCTCTTAGCCCCTTTCAAAGTCAAACCTAAGAAAAGAGGCTCAAGAGCTGCCTCTGTCACCTACACTCCTTCACCTAGGGCTGAACCAAGCCATAACCAAGGAAATTCCCAATACCACAGAGGATCCCCCAGAAACAATGGCAAGCATTCTTTCATTGATAGTCAAATCAGGCAGGAGTATGGATTCCAAAAATTGCTCCTTCCAGAGAGCTTAAAGAAATAAAAAATATAGCCTTGATAACCCTCTAGGTGAAAAGACTGCCCAGATGACATCGCCCTTTCTGCTGCTTCTAATTCTACTGCTCCTTTGTGTTCCTTCCTTAGATCTTTCTTTGCTTGACTACTAAAATCCAGCAAAGGCCAGACCTTCTGAGACCCCCTTTATAACTTTCAGCCACTGACCAAGATCAGAGTTCAGGGCTATTATTAAGAAATTTCCAATCCTAAAATGGATCCAAAAAAACTTAGGAGAAACTTACAATTCTAATTGGAGTTTATAATCCAGGATTGTGTGATCTTTTTCAATTTGTACGTATGGCTTTGAGTCTGGGTGAGGAAAAAAAGAAGTGGATTGAGGTGGCTAAATGGGAAAAGCTGGAAGATGATATAAGGGGCACTCATAAAAAAGGCCAGGCAAATGGCTAAGGATTGTTTTTTTAAAAAGTTCTTTTGGTGCTTGTTTAGGTCGTTCATCTTTTGCTGATCCATTTAAAGGAACTACTGTCCTCATTACTTGTCAGTGGACTTAAACCTAATCTTGGAAAGTTAGTTAAACACACACACACACACACACACACACTTGAGTGAAAAGCCACACCTTTAGATAAACTTGTTAAATTAGCTGAACGTTTCTAAAGAAGTGTAGGTGTGGATAAAAATAAAATGACCATTAAATAATAGCTTTACAATTACAGCAATCCCAAAAAGGTAGAATAAAGGAATGATAAGAGTTCTGGATTGCTACTTTTAATGACAATCAATACAAAAATAGAGGCACCTCCAAGGGGAAAATATATAAAGGACAATAGTTGTCTGTATTGCAAGCAACAGAGGCATTGGAAACAGTATCGTCCATTCTTAAAGAGATAAAAAAAGTGGGCACTAAGTGCATGAAAGACCCAATTAAAATTTTTTTTCTCAGGTGCTTTCTTAAAAAAAAAATAAAAATAAAAAAGAGGATCCCAAATCTCCCAGAAAAAAATGGAGTACATGCTTTGATTGCTATTCAGAAGCTTCTAAAAGATATAATGATTCTAAAATAGCCTCTTTCCCAGAAACATAAATAACCTTGATAAAAATAAATAAATAAAATGGGGCAAGGACAGAAAGCCAGCTTTTTAATAAAAACAAGTGAGTTCTGTACCATAGCGCTTATGTTCCTGAGTCAGATATTCTGACTCATGGCGGAAAATTTTAAGCTTTAAATCCTCTATTTGTATCTGTCTGTATGTTTCTGTGTATGTTATATATATGATATTTTCCTATCTCCAAATAGTATTACCAAATTAACTTATAAAACTCCTTAAAAGAATTGTTAAAATTGGCTAAAAGAGAAATAAGCGCTAAACATAAATACTCCTAAAGTCCAGAAATTAAGGAAGCCAAACATTTAATATTTCCAATAAATAAAAAAGTATTTGTAAAACTAAAGGCAAATGTTTTGAAAAAATTTAATAAGTCTGCATAAGTTACATAATTTGTTGGCAAAGAGGACTAAAGTTAATATTGTTAGTTTAAAAACAGCTTTTGTGTTAAGTGCAAAAAAAAAAAAGGCATGCATTTTTGGAAGTATTCTAAAGTTTTACAGGTTTACTGATCAAAAAATTAGTCTTACATCTAGTAGATGTTAAGTTTGCATTAATCAAATTAAGTCATTATTTCCAACTTTTGGCAATGGTGAATAATGTGGCTATGAACATCGGTGTGCAGATGTCTGTTCGTGTCACTGATCTCAGTTCTTTTGGGTATATACCCAGTAGTGGTATTGCAGGGTCACGTGGCAAGTCTGTATTCAACTTCTTTAGGAACTGCCAAACAGTCCTCCATAGTGGTTGTACCATCCTGCATTCCCACCAACAGTGAAGAAGTGTTCCTATCTCTCCACATCCTCTCCAACACTTGTAGTTCTCTGTGGTCTATTCACACGATGGAATATTATGCAGCTGTAAGAAGAAATGAAGTCATAAAGCATATGGCAACATGGATGAACCTGTAGGACATTATGTTGAGTGAAGCAAGCCAGACATAAAAGGACAAATACTGTATGAATGCATTACTATGAACCAAAAAAAAAAAAAAAAAAAAAAATTAAGTCATTATTCTAATAAGTTTGATTTTGTCGCTAAATATATTTTGTAAAATGTCAGCTTGAAGACAGTTTCCAAGATCATTCTGGTAACTTAAATATGTAGGGTTACAGGATGTGTTTTTATTAAGGAGAAGAGTAGTGTTGTCCTAAAGTAAAATGACTAGCTGTTACAGAATGAGAAAGAGGGAAATGGGACACAAAACCTGAACAGATATACAAAGTTTAGAAAGTTTCTGGTAAGGAATTTTATTTCTTATGTCAAAGTTGAGTAAGATTTGAGGAGTCTATTTACAAGATTTTTAAGAGCCTTAGTGTCAAATTATACACTGATGCAAAAACTAGAATTTAATTTTCTTTCAGTTAAAATGATAAAAGTTTTCTTGAGTTGTCTGTTCTTATTAAGAGGTTATAAAATTTTTTTCCTGAATAATCAATATAAAAGGCAGAGTCTATGTTTTAACAGAATAAATTTTTGTACTTTATGTTAACTCTATCATGTTCTTGATTGTTTTAAAAATGTCTTCTCACTTTTGAGAAACAAAAACTAGGTTATCATGTTATCTCCTTTATTTACTTTAAAATTTTTTTGTCACTTTTGTTGAATAGAAAGTCAAGCATTGTTTTACAGTAACACGGAATCCTGTTTAACCAAGTGGTCAAACCACCTGACAACGTTTAACATTTTGCTCCCTCAAAACAAATGCTAAATGATATCTTTTTTATTTCTAACTGACTTTGTGGTTTTTCCAGAGAACCCCTGGAAAATCACAAAGAATGTACTCTTTAACCTTGTAAAAGGAAAGGTGTTAGAAATAGATTCATTTGAGATGTTATAAATTGCATAGGAAGTACTGTCAAAAGGGATATTCTGACCTTCTATTACTTAGATTTATATAGCTAAATATTATTAATACGTATGTTCCAGAAATTATATAAAACTCCTAGAGATTTGTCCATATCTTCACTATCCCTAAGATATCCTGGTACTGAGCCCCCTCATATTAGATAAAAGCATAATGTTACTAGCATAATTTCAGTTATTCTTAAAAATGTTACATGCCACGAAAACATATTATTTTGTAATAAACTCTCATTAGAGCTTTCACTTTTATAAAATCTTAATAAGTTAACCACAGCTACTCTGTCTTTTGTAATCTACTGATAAGTTTTTAATAAATTTTTTATTCTTATGCTTTCCTGAAAATACATATCAGCGATAGGCCAAAGGGCTTAGCCTTCACACGCACACACACACACACAGGTACTGTCTCCAATCACGATTCTTTACAAAAACTCTTGCTTGAAAACTCCAAAATGGAAAACAATCTGGGTTGCTACCTGAATCTATGCTGCCTCAATTGCAATTCTAAGATCCCAAATAAGCATGTTGCCTTGCAGCTCAGTTTATTATTGCTCAATTGACAATATTTAACCATGTATTCCCTATACTGGAGGTATTTAGTTCTTCATAATGTCCTTAGCTTTCTTATCTAACGTCCTTTCCCTTCAACACAAAGAACCTCCTTTAGCAGTTCTTAAAAGGCAGGTGTAGTGGTAATGAACTCCCTCAGCTTTTGTTTATCTAGAAACGTCTGAATTTCTCCTTCATTTTTGAAAGACAGATTTGCCAGGTGTATTATGCTTGGCTAACATTTTTTCTTTCAGCGTTTTAAATATGTCCTCCTTCTGGCCTCTGGCCTCCACAGTTCCTAAAGAGAAAGCAATTAAAAGAAAAAAGAAAAGCAAGGGAGGGAAGGAAGGGAGGAAGGGAGGAAGGAAGGAACAATAACAACAAAAGAAATTTAAATACTAACACACATACAAATCTCTCTAAAAAGAAAAAATATGTGTACTGCCTCTCCAAGTCTCTAGGTAGATGCTGTTGTGAGGCCAGAAGCTGCTGCTGCCGGGAAGGCTGAAATCTAGGTTAGAGCCTGCACTGGTAATCCCAAGAAACACCCATATACAAAGGAAAGAATTGCAATTAAAAAAAATGGTACACGGGTTCCTTAAGTCCAGGTGAACGCTAGTAGGAAACCAGAAGCCACTACTTCCCAGAGGACAGAACCAAGGTTGAAAAGGAAGGCCAGCATCATCCCTGGTCTCTCAGGGCTCTGCCAAACTGTGAAACAGTCACACACATAAGACACACAAAACAAAACAAAAAACCACAACCAAAGAAGGTGCACTAGCTCTTTGCTTCTTGGTGGATGCTGGTGGGAGGCCAGAAGGCTGAAGCTGGGGCCAGCCTCAGTGCTTGTCTCTCAGGGATCCCACAGACCCACCTCTACCCTCAGCCCAGCTTTTGGAGCTTAAGACCACCTCAGCCCTCCCTGGACCCAGCCAGCTGCTCCTGGAATTCTCGCCACGTTTCTGTAGCTGCAGTGGCCAAGGTAGGAAGGATGTGTGTTGTTTTTTTTTGTTTGGTTGGTTTTTGGTCTTTTTCACTATCCAGTGAGCTTGTTATGGCCACGAGTGGGTCTTTGACATCTTTCTGTCTTCAAGAACTTTTATATTGCTTAAAACCTAGCAGGCACTCAATATTTTAAGTGACCAAATGGATGGATGAATATGTTAGGATATATTGTGAAAGATACTAATTGTCACAAGGCAATTAGATTTTGTCTGTTCTTGTTTTAGGTCGTGATAAATCTGGATTATAAAATCGGGGAAGTTATGAGAGGAGTGAGGTCTGAGTAGGGTGTGCCAGGTGGATTTCAATGTTTGCCACATAGACATGGAACCGAGAAAGGCATTCCTGGCACAGGAAAAAGCCTGTGCTGCGACATACTAACAATGCAGTGTATCAGCTCATATTGCCGGAGCATAAATTTTGATGTGGATTCTGTGGGAGATGAGTGGGAGAGGCAGGCAGCAACAAAATAGAAGCAACAAAATTTTAGACCAAAATCCTTGTAATTTGAAGCCTTAAAAGCCTGTAGCATCCCTGCAAGCCAGCACATCGCTATAGAGATTTCTATGGGAATATGCAATGACCTGCCAAGACAAGCACGGAACCCAACCAGAGGGCGAAGCAGAGCTGACCAGGCTTTGCTCCAGTCTAAGAGCTGTCTTCTAGCTAGTACTAGATTGAAGAATAATGAATTCTCTGTAACGAAAGTGGCTGAAAACAAGAGAACAATCAGATGATGTATATTTTGTCATTAACTATTGTATTAGCCAAAGGGGTGCTGATGCAAAATACCAGAAACTTTTGGTTTTTATAAAGGATATTTATCTCGGGTAAAAGCTTACAGTTACAAGGCCCTAAAGAGTCCAGCTCAAGGTACCATAAGAAGTATTTTCTCCCCAAAGTCTGTTGCCACGTGTTGATGCAAGATGGCGGGCGATATCTGTGAAGGTTCAGCCTTCCTCTTTCCTCTTAAGGCTCCCTGGGCCCAGCTTCTTCCCATCTCAGCTGTAGGCTGGAGGGCTCAGCTGCTCTGTTCTCTTCAGCTGCAAACATATGAGGCGAATGGCTCATCTCTCTCCCCATGGCCTCAGGCTCCTCTTCTGTGTCTACGGAGCTCCCTTCCTCTTTTCTCCCGTTTCTGCTTCTGTGTCTCCTTGAGGGAACGTCTGTCTGGATAGCCCACCCAGGGGGTGGGAGCTGTTGCACTCCACTGACATGGTCCATCAAAGCCCTAACCTTAACATAATTTAATGAAAGACATCTCAGCTGAATCACGCCTAGAGGAACAGACCAGTTTACAAACATAATCAATATCTCTGTTTTGGAATTCATCAATAATATCAAAATGCCACAGCTATCCATGTTTCTATATACATTAGCTATTCAGGAAGTTTAGTTCCTCACAATTCCTAGGTTGCTACTCTCCAGAGTTATACAATAACACTGAGTCTTGTGATAGGATAAGATACACCCCTCCCCCAAACAACAACAAACAACAACACCTGAAATGGGAGAGGCCTAGCCAACTCTTCACCACAGCCTACTCCCGGGTTCGGTCTTCCAGTTATCAGTGAGTTCATGTGGACAAATTGTTTACTGAGCTGCTACACTGAGTTAGGCACTAGGGCCACAGAGATAATGAAGACACAGTTCTTGCCCTTGGAGAGCTTACAGAGCTTACACATAGATGCTTATTTCCCACGTGTTTTCTGAATGATGACTGTTTCTGCTGTGTTTCACCTGGTAAGAACATGTACAGTGGTTTAAGTGATTTGGCTTAAAAGCAAGGATCTATGTTAAAGAATAGGTCCTGTCATGAATCTTTAAGATATAAATATGTATTAGTAAGAGACACAAGCAAACAAAAAATAGCAGAAAATACCACCATGCATCCATGTACATCACTTTGAGATTTTTAAGACATTAATGTTTTACCAATGTGTTTCCGAGATATTTCCTTTTTTAAAAGAACTATTATATTACAGATGAGTCAAAACCACTATCCAATTTAATTCACCTTTTTCTTTCCCAGAAACATAATCATTAAGCTAAATTTGTTGGTCCTTCCATTTGTATTCTCATATCTTCATTACATATGCATGTATCTATAATGAATATATAGTAATTTTTTCTGCTTTAAAAATTGACATAAGATAGCATAAATGTGTGTTTGCATTATTTATACAATTACATGGACAAACCTAATATTTTACTTAAAGGAAAAAGGAGATATTTTAAAATATCAATTCTTTTCAAATTCCTTTGCATGTTTATCACAATCCCAATAAAAATTATCATATAGTTATTAGAGAATTATTCATTTGACAAAGTTCATAGATTCGACTATATGAGAATCTCAAAGTATAAGAGCAGTGTGATGGTAGATCAGCCCAAACATGTTAAAAAATACCAAAGCAATAACATATAAAGTTGAGTTATAAATTAAGATATATTGTAGTATATAAAAATATTTAAATAAATATAAAGATGGAAACTTTTGGATAAAAGAATTAGTTTGATGTATAATATATAAGAAATTCTAATAATAACCAGGAATAAGGGCTTCCAATGACTTTGGTGTGTGATAAATGTAATGAAAGAATCTACTTTTTTGGTCTTAAGAGTTGAAAGGGAATTATAGCTATCTATAATTTCAGTTTGTACAAATGCAAAATGGGCAAAAATATAGTGCTATCTCATTTTCACAAAGAAAAAAATATTAAATGTGTAAATTAATTTGGATCGCATTGATCTTCATAAAGAAAGTAAATCCTATATGTATGCTAATACAATATTTTAAAGATAATATGCATTATATATGATTTTGAGGAAATTCAGAATCAATCATATCATAAGACACCAAAAATGAATTCTAGGAAAGATGTCTAATGTCTTTGGTAATTTAGACTTTCCACTTTTCTTGCTGTGATCATACTTATCAGAGATTATTACCACCACTGTTTCACTGGCTTATCTTTGACAAAAATTACGCTTTTTAATTCTTAATTTTAATAAATTAAGAGATGTCAGCATTACATAATTGGAAATGCCCAAGCTGAATATCAAGACATTAAAATTATATATGGTACTAAAGAAATAAGTCCTTTAATATAACTGAGCCTAGATTTCATAATCTATAATTAATGGGAATAGGTTTGTATTTTTTTTTACTTTCTAAATACTGATAAGGTCTAGCCAAAGACCTAGGTGGGCTGGGTCCTTACTATGATGCTAATTACCTGGTAAAATTTGAGAGTACTTTAAGCCTTACAGGGCCTTCTTAGCCTCACTGGGCTTTGGTTCACTGTCCTGTGAAATGAGCCACTTGGACTAAGTGAGGCTGAAGATATTTATAGGATGATGGAAGCTTTCTGAGATCCAACTTTTCTGCATGAATGTTCTCTTTATTCTCAAAGGATTGTGCCTTTTTCATTTATGTATTGAAAATTTAGTGAGATTTCAGGAGGAAAAGGAGATAAATGTATGTGATGATTCCTCTAAGGGCAGTAAACCTGTGCCCCCTTTTTTTACTTCAGTATTATGATGAGTTTGAAATTAGAGAATTTAGGGAAAATTACAAAAGACTTTGAGATGGAACAAAACGATGACTGGATGTCTTCAGAACACAAGCACTCTCTGGGCCTTTCACTGTTTTTGAGCTATTTTACAACTCTATAATATGTAGATGTGATCTTAATACAAATGAATCTTTCCATAGAAATGCAAATTTCCCTGAAGATGGAGTTGATTATTGTCCTGTTGATATTGACAAATTTTGCATCTCTGAGGGCATTTAGGCAAATTCATACTAGCATTTCTGATTGCTATATATATACCTGCTCTTTGGATTCTCCTTTGGACTCATTGTTACATCTTACTGGCTCCCACTTTAATTAGTGAGTTAAATCAAATAGTTGACATGTCCATTTAATATTTCAAAAATTATTTTTTAACAAGGTAAAGTTTGTAAACTGTGAAGTCCTTGAAAAATAGTAGTTTTTCTTATGGTTTTATAAAAGTAAAACTACAGTTTTTGTTATTTTAATTTGAAAAAAAAAAGGAAACATTATTTAAGAAATAGCGTCTATAGAATGAAGCGCCATATTGAAGAAACTTTGCCATTGAGACAGGTGCCAGTGCCCTAACTTGGCAACCAGACAGACCTCTTTTAAAATCTAAATTTCACTTGTTACTGGCAAAGTGATATTGGAGGGCCAAGCAACCTCCTTATGTCACAGTTTTCTCAACTGCAAAATAAAGATGATAAAAATCACTTCAAACATTTGTTGTGAGGGTTAAATAAAGTGATGTATATAGATTACTTAGATGAGTACCTGGGATGTAGTGAGCGTTAAATAACTGAAAACTATAATAAATACCAGATATCTGTGCTCAAAGATATGAGAAATTAACAGAATTATTGCAAATAGCCACAGTAGATTTTAAGGGTAAAGGATCTGTGATATTTGACAATTTCTGCCAATGTGTTGTGAAAATGATTAATGACATGATTCTGCATTATAAAATGATAGGAATATTTTCTGTTGACAGGAGGTTATTAAGTGGAGCTTTTTCCCTTGAAAAAGTTAATAATCAGAGCAATCATTATTAGTTTAAAGAGCAAAATATGCATTTGATATTTTACTATCCTTTCTAGGAAAGATTTAATAATGTGCCACTTTTCTGCAAGGCCCTAGAGCTTTTTTCTCTTCTCATAAAATCGTCTCACCTTCTTTCTTCTCAGTTTCCACTTCCTTTTACGCATATTGACCTTGAGCAGTGATACTAACTACTGCCTGTGAGAGGGACACCACCGTTATTCCTTCTCTCTTCTCACTGAAAGGAGTTTTGCTGCTGCTGCCAGCGCTAGCCACGAGGCCTGGCCACAAGCGTGCCCGCTAGGTGATCTGCCGATTTCTTAAAAACGGGGCTCTCTTAATTAGTAAAAACAAAGTTTCAGTTATTGGATAATTTATATTACATTTTCTGTTTCTTTTGGCAACAAATGTCGGATTCATTTTACAGTAATTTATAGTTTTAACCGAGAAGGATCTGGGGAGAAGAAGAGAGGAAAACAAAGGAGAGAAATTTGTTAAATTTTTATTTTCTTCCTCCTTTGACAAATGGTTTTGGAGGGAGGTTGTAACAAGGAATGTTATGGGTTACGTACGGTTTCAATAGTTTCTATGGCACCACTGTTCCCATTAGCAGAGATAAAACAACATGGACCAATTTCCCTGTCCTGATGTCATGAATCATGAAGAATAAAAAACAAGGGATGAAGGACAATAAAATGCCAGCTTTGACAGTGAAATGGCTTTACTTAAGAGTAGTATTAAAATAATTTTTGCCCTGAATAGCTCTTGAATGACTGAATTAGAAGCTGGGCTGACTAGAGACACATATAAAATATGAGGTTTGATATTCCAAATGGAAAGAAGACATAATTTTAAATGACTTCTGCGACATATGCTGTCACAATGTTATTTCATATATTTTACCTCCCCCCTACCCCCTTTTTTTAGAGTAGACAGAGACTCAGAGAGTTTAAAACAATCACTTAAGGTAACCCAACTAATAAATGGCAGAGCTGGTATATGAATTCAGTCCTGCATGATTTCAAAGATGACATGCTTCCTCGAGTGTCACATTAACTTAAGGATGGAGAAAAGAATGTGGGCAAGGCTTCAAGCCTGGCATGAGAAAGCAAGACCTAAAAAGACTTAGGAACCTGAAGAATGAGCTGTGTAATCCTTTGTTTTGTTTTAATTTTGAATAAGAGGATTAAGGATTATTTTCTCATGATATCCTTCTGTAACACTGGTTAAAACAAATGTTTTCTTCTTCATAGCTGAAAACTGGGGATATTATATATTTGATGCACATTCAGCCATTTCTAGGCTTTCTGCCTGGCAGTGAGATTTATTTCTGGTAATTCCTGGGACACGTGGTTCCTCCCATCTCTGAGTAAATCTATTTCAACTATCAGGAGTCTTGATTTTCTACACTATTTTCGTTTAAAAATTTTAAAGTTTTTACTTTTCCATATAATCCTATGATCCTTTTTGAGTTAATTTTTAGGTATGTTGTTAAGATGAGGTCAAGGTTAAATTAAATTTCTATTTCCCCCCTCATTGTTTTGGAGGAAGATGGTAACAAGCAAGGTCATGGGTTAGAGGCTTAGAGAGGTTAAATAAAATGTCAAAACTCATGGTACTAAGAAGCAGTGGAACCTGGACTAATTGACGAAGTTTTTCCCTCCAGCCTGTGCTCTTGATCACAAGGTCCCACCCCTTTGATTAGATTATTGAATTATGGTAAATAATTCATCTTTTCCCCACTGTTAGAAACATCACCCTATTATATACTAAACGTATAAATTTTGGCTGTTATTGAACTTTCATTAATTTGTCTCTCTCTCACCCATACTATGCTGTTTAATTTTTTAAGATGATGGGAGAAATAGTATTTATTCATTTTTAATGGCTTTCCTGAAGGATAATTGACATATAACAAACTGGACTATCTCTTTCCTCTGTCCTGTACCTAGGCAACCATTGAGCTGTCCATGTTGTAACAGTTCTGTATTTTCTACAATTTTACATAAAAGGAATCATATAGTATGTATTCTTTTTTTCATGTGGATTCTTTCACTCAGCATGATTATTATATTTTGAGATTATGCATGTTATTATGCATATCAATATCTTTTTTATTGTTGAATATTATCCAATTATTTGGATACAACAGTTTGTTCGTCTATTCATCTGTTGGTCAATATTCACATCATTTCCAGTTTTGTGCTATTACAAATAAAGCTGCTATGAACATTTGTGTTTAAGTCTTTGTATGGACATACGCTTCCATTTTTCTTGGATAAATACCTAATTGTGGAATGTGTAGAGTATGTTTTACCTTTTAAGAAACTGCCTAACTGGTTTCCAAATTGGTTGTCTCTTTTTATAATCCCATCAGCAGTTTACTAAAGTTGCAGTAGTTCCACAACCTTGACAATACTTAGTAGGGTCAGATTTTTTTTTTTAATTTTAAGGGTGTTTTATACTAATAGGTGTGTTTTGACTTCTCAATGTGATTTTAATTTGCATCTCCCTAATGACTAATGATAATAAGGACATTTTTAGTTTGCTTATTTACTGTTCCTATATCTTTTTTGGTGACATAGTTGTTTAAATTTCCTTCCCCACCCTTTTGTATTGGTTTGTCTACTGGTTTTTGAAATTTGAGTTCTCTTTATACCTTCTGGTTTCAAGTCCTTTATCAGGTAAGTGCTGTGCAAATATTCTTTCCCAGTCCATGGCTTGTATTTTCATTTTCTTTTCATGATCCCTTGAAGAGAAGAATTTCTTAATTTGGAAAAATCCATTTTGCCAATTTTTCCTTCTACCAATTATGTTCTTGGTATTAATATAAGAAACCTTTGCCAAACCCAAGTTTGCAAAGATTTTCTCCTAGGTTTTCTTCTAGAAAATTTATAGTTTTCATTTTACATTAGGTATATGATCCATTTTAAGTTTTTAAGTTAATTTCTGTAAATGGCATAAGATGGATTGAAGTTCCTCTTTTTATTTATGGGTATCCAATTGGCCATATATGTGGGAGTCTCTTCCTGTACACTCTTTTCCTAACCCATTGATATATTTGTCTATCTTAAGGCCATTAGTATGCTGTTTTGGTGACAAAATAAGTTCTGAGTAATTTTAGCTTTTTTTAGATCCTTTTTATTTCCAAATGTTTTTGAAATAGTCAACTGCTTTAAAATGCCTTCTTTTATTGTGATTAGGATTGCATTGTGATTAGGATTGCACTGCATCTATAGATCAACTTGAAATTGCTCTTTCGAAAATATTGATGCTTCTGACCCATGAAAATTTTATATCTCTCCATTTATTTATGTCTTATTTAATTTCTCTTAGGAATGATTTTTATTTGTTTTTTAGGAGGTACTTGAACCTGGGACCTTGTACATGGGAAGCAGATGCTCCTCCAATTGGGCTACATTTACTCCCATTCTTAGGAATGATTTTTACTGTAGAGATTTATTGTCAGATCCAGCCATTAGTATTTCATATTCTTTGATGCTATTATAAATATCACTGCATTTAATTTCACTTTCTCATTGGGCATTGATAGTATATAGAAATACAACTTATTTTGGTGTATCAATCTTCTATCCTGAGACCTTCATGAACTAGTTATATTTGCCTTTTTATGCAGATTCTATAGAATTTTCTACATTTTTTTTTTTTAAAGATTTTATTTATTTATTCATTTATCCCCCCCTTGCTGCTTGTGCTCACTGGGTCAGCTAACCACGCCGTGCGGGCGGGCTTGCCTTCACCAGGAGGTCCCGGGAACCGAACCCGGGGCCTCCCATATGGTAAACGGGAGCCCTACTGATTGAGCCACAGCCGCTTCCCAGAATTTTCTACATTGACAATCATGTCTTTTGTGAATAAAAGCATTTTTACTTATTTCTTTCCTCTCTGGATACCTTTTCTTTTCTTGCCTGATTACATTGGATGGAACCTACAATACAATGCTGAATAGAAGTGATGAGAGCAGATATCCTTGCTTTAATTTGTTGGGGAGTCCTGTCATTTTTCACTATTAGGTAAGACATAGCAGTAGATTTTTCATAGATGCCCTTTATCAGAATCTAGTTTGTTGAGAATTTTAAATTATTTAATTATGAATAGAAGTTAGATAGTTTGAATGGCTTTTCTGCTTCTTTAGTGATGATGATGTAGTTTTTGTCTTTTCTTCTGTTAATATGGCATCCCTGGAATAATTCCCACCTAGTCAAGTTGCATAGTTATTGTACGTTGCTAGATTTGGTTTGTTAATGTTTTATTGACTATTTTTGTATCTATATTAATGAAGAAAATGGGTCTGCAGTTTTCATTACTTGTGTTGCCATTCTCTGGCTTTGGTGCACCTGGCCACATTGAATGAGTTGGGAAAAGTTTTTTTCTCCTTTATTTTCTGAAAGAGCTTGTGGAGAATTGGCATTATTTCTGCTTTCAATGTTTCTTAGAATTCACCAGTGAAGGCTTCTGAGTCTGGATTTTTTGTGTGTGTGGGGGAAGATTTTTAATTTACTAATTCAACTTCTTTACTAATTATAGGTCTATTTTGATTTTCTAATTCTTCTTCAGTCAATTTTAGTAATTTAGTAATTACTAAAATTTAGTAATTTAGTAATCTCCCTAAGAATTTGTCCATTTCATGTAACTTATTTTACATTTTTATGCATAAAATTTGTATTAGTCAGGGTTCTCTAGAGAAATAGAACCAAGAGGATACATATGTTTGTAAATATTATGTGATTTATTATAAGAATTGGCTCACGTGACTATGGGGATTGGCAAACCTGAATTCTGTAGGGTAGGTCACACGTTTATTTTATTTTATTTTTTTTATATTTTTTTAAGATTTTATTTATTTATTCATTTATCCCCCCCTTGCTTGTGCTCGCTGGGTCAGCTAACCACGCCGTGCGGGTGGGCCTGCCCTCACCAGGAGGCCCCGGGAACCGAACCCGGGGCCTCCCACATGGTAAACGGGAGCCCTACTGATTGAGCCACAGCCGCTTCCCGAGGTCACACGTTTAAAACGCTGATGGTTTTGATGGATTCTCCAAGAGAAGCTGGCTGGCTGAAGTAGAGATAGAAATTCTTTTTGGCTGCTGAAATAATTAGTTTTCCCTTTCAGGCCTTCAATGGATGAGAGGAACTTCTTTCATTGCTTGAACGAAATTTCCTTTGTTGATAGTAGATATATTCAATTATAGATGCAATCAACTGACTAATGATTTAATACATGAAATATACTCACAGTAACAATCTTGTTTGACCAAAATCTGGACATCATAACCTAGCCAAGTTGACACATGAACTTAACCTTCACAAAGGTAACCATAATATCCCCTTATAATTTTTATAATCTGTGAATTTGGTGGTGATGCTCCCTCTTACATTCCTGATTTTGATAATTTGTTTTTCTTCTGTAGTTTTCCTTTGTCAGTCTAGTAATGGTTCATCAATCTTTTCGATCTTTAAAAAAACAACAACACTTTGGTCTCTATTGCCTTTTCTGTTTTCTATTTCACTGATTTCCACTCATATCTTCATTCTTTTCTCCTGCTGATTGATTTGCATTTATTTTGCTCTTTTATATAGTTTCTTAATGTGAAAGCTTAATTATTTGAAATCCTTCTACTTTTCTAATAAAGATATTTAAATTTTAATCACTGCTTTGGCTGAATCCCATACTTTATATAAAATCTGCTTTTTAAAATTTTGATTTGATTCAAAATATTTTATAACATTCCCTGTGAACTGTCCTTTGACTGGTTATTCAGAAGTTTGTTGACTAATTTGCATTATGGGGGAATTTCTCAAATCCCTTTCTCTTGCTTATTTCTAATTTAACTTTCTGTGGTCATAGAACATATTTTATATGATTTCAGTACCTTTAAATTCACTGAAACTTGTTTTGTAGGCTAGTATATGCTGGGGAATGTTCCATGTGCATGTATGCAGAAAGCCTTTGAATGGAGTGTTCTGTAGATATCACCTAGGTGATTTGGATGTAGCATTGTTCAAGTCATCTATTTCCTTGCTGATTTTTATTTGTTCTATCAAGTATTCAGCATGATGTATTGAAGTCTCCGACTATTATTGCTGAATTGCCAATCTCTCCTTTCGATTATGTAAGATTTTCCTTCATATACTTGCAGGCTCTGTTATTTGATGTGTCTGTATTTATAATTGTTACAGCTTCCAGATGAATTGACCATTTTATCATTATGAAATATTCCTTTTTGTCTCTAGTAATATTTATTGCCTAATATTAATATAGTCACTCTGGCACCCTTATGGATATTGTTTTCATGTTAAATCTTTTCTTTTACTTTATTTATTAATTTTTTAAACTTTATTTTGTACATTTAATAATTGAAAATATAAACAATTCAAAACTAAAAAGTAAACACAGATGAATAAATATACACATTTCTCAATTAAATGTAATGGATACATATAAATTTTTTTTTTAATCAAACAATATGTTACACAATATATTTGGTTCATAGAAATGCATTCATACAGTATTTGTCCTTTTGTGTCTGGCTTGCTTCACTCAACATAATGTCCTCCAGGTTCATCCATGTTGCCATATGCTTAATGGCTTCATTTCTTCTTACAGCTGCATAATATTCCATCGTGTGAATAGACCACAGTTTGTTTATCCATTCATCTGTTGATGGACACCTGGGTTGATTCCAGCTTTTGGCAATTGTGAATAATACTGCTATGAACATCGGTGTGCAGATGTCTGTTCGTGTCACTGCTCTCAGTTCTTCTGGGTATATACCCAGTAGTGGTATTGTAGGGTCACGTGGCAAGTCTATATTCAACTTCTTTAGGAACTGCCAAACAGTCCTCCATAGTGGTTGTACCATTCTACATTCCCACCAACAGTGGAGAAGTTTTCCTATCTCTCCACAGCCTCTCCAGCACTTGTAGTTCTCTGTCTTTTTAATAGTGGCCATTCTGATAGGTGTGAAATGATATCTCATTGTAGTTTTGATTTGCATTTCCCTAATCATGAGTGATGTTGAGCATTTCATGTGTTTTTTTTGCCATTTGTATTTCTTCTTCGGAAAAATGTCTATTCAAGTCTTTTGCCCATTTTTTAATTGGGTCATTTGTCTTTTTATTGTTGAGTTTTAACATCTCTTTATATATCCTGGATATTAAACCCTTATCAGATATGTGATTTCCAAATATTTTTTCCCATTGAGTTGACTGCGTTTTCACCCTTCTGACAAATTCCTGGGAGGTGCAAAAGTGTTTAATTTTGAGGAGGTCCAATTTATCTATTTTTTCTTTTGTTGCATGTGCTTTGGGTGTAAGGTCCAAGAAACCACCACCTACTACAAGGTCTTGAAGATGTTTCTCTACATTTTCTTCTAGGAGTTTTATGGTCCTGGCTTTTATATTTAGATCTTTGATCCATTTTGAGTTGATTCTTGTATAGGGGGTGAGATAGGGATCCTCTTTCATTCTTTTGGTTATAGATATCCAGTTCTCCCAACACCATTTGTTGAAGAGACTGTTTTTTCCCATTAGTGTGGGCTTGGTAGGTTTGTCAAAAACTAGTTGACTGTATAGGTGAGGGTATATTTCTGGTTTCTCAATTCTATTCCACTGATCGATATGTTTATCTTTATGCCAGTACCATGCTGTTTTGACCACTGTAGATTTGTAATATGTTTCAATGTCAGGCAGTGAAATTCCTCCCACATTGCTCTTCTTTTTTAGAATGCTTTTGGCTATATGGGTGCACTTACCCTTCCAGATGAATTTGGTAATTGCTTTCTCTAATTCTGTAAAGTAAACTGTTGGGATTTTGATTGGTATTGCATTGAATCTATAAATCAGTTTGGGCATGATTGACATCGTGACAATATTCTTCCAATCCATGAACACGGAATATCTTTCCATTTGTTTAGGTCTTTTTAAATTTCTTTTAGCATTGTTTTGTAGTTTTCTGCATATAGGTCCTGTACTTCTTTGGTTAAATTAACTCCTAGGTATTTGAGTCTTTTTGTTGCTATTGAAAATGGAATTTTCCTCCTGATTTCCTCCTTAGGTTGTTCAGTACTAGTGTACAAAAACATTACTGATTTTTGCGTGTTGATCTTGTATCCTGCCACTTTGCTGAACTCATTTATTAGTTCAAGTAGCTTTGTTGTGGATACTTCACGATTTTCTAAATACAGGATCATGTCATCTGCAAACAGTGAGAGTTTTACTTCCTCTTTTACTATTTGGACGCCTTTAATTTTTTTGTCTTGTCTAATTGCCCTACCTAGAACTTCTAGTACAATGTTGAATAACAATGGTGACAGTGGGCATCCTTGTGTTGTTCCTGATCTTAGAGGGAAAGCTTTCAACCTTTCCCCATTGAGTATGATGTTGGCTTTTTTTTCATATATGCCTTTTATCATACTTTTATCATACTGAGGAATTTTCCTTTTATTCCTATCTTTTGAAGTATTTTTATCAAAAAAGGATGTTGGATTTTGTCAAATGCCTTTTCTGCATCTATTGAGATGATCATGTGTTTTTTTCCCTTCAATTTGTTAATGTGGTGTATTACATTGATTGATTTTCTTATGCTGAACCAGCCTTGCATACCAGGAATAAATTCCACTTGGTTGTGATGTATAAGTCTTTTGATGTGCTGTTGTATTCAATTTGCAAGTATTTTGTTGAGAATTTTTGCATCTATGTTCATGAGAGAGATTGGTCTGTAATTTTCTTTTCTTGTGGAATCTTTATCTGGCTTTGGTATTAGGGTGATGTTGGCTTCATAAAATGTGTTGGGTAATTTTCCCTCCTCTTCAATTTTTTGGAAGAGTTTAAACAGGATTGGTGTTAATTCTTTTTGAAATGCTTGGTAGAATTCACCTGTGAAGCCATCTGGTCCTGGACTTTTCTTTGCTGGGAGATTTCTGATGACGGATTCAATCTCCTTAATTGTGATTGGTTTGTTAAATTCTTGTATTTCTTGTAGCGTCAGTGTAGGTTGGTTGTGCATTTCTAGAAATTTGTCCATTTCTTCTAGGTTGTCTAATTAGTTGGCATATAATTTCTCAAAATATCCTCTTATGATTCTTTTTATTTCTGTGAGGTCATTTGTAATTTTCCGCTTTTCGTTTCTGATTGTATTTATTTGCATCTTCTCTCTTTTTTTCTTTGTTAGTCTAGAGAGGGGTTTGTCAATTTTATTGATCTTCTCAAGGAACCAGCTTTTGGTTTTGTTGATTTTCTCTATTGTTTATCTGTTCTCATTTTCATTTATTTCTGCTCTAATCTTTATTATTTCTTTCCTTCTGCTTGCTTTGGGATTGGTTTGCTGTTCTTTTTCTAGTTTCTCTAGTTGTTCAGTTAAATCTTTGAGTTTAGCTCTTTCTTGTTTTTTTAATATAGGCATTTAGGACTATAAATTTCCCTCTCAGGACTGCCTTCTCTGTATCCCATAAGTTTTGATACGTTGTGTTCTCATTTTCATTTGTCTCAATATATTTACTGATTTCACTTGCAATTTCTTCTTTGACCCACCAAATATTTAGGACTGTGTTGTTCAGTCTCCACACATTTGCAAATTTACTTTTTTCCTGTCTGTTATTGATTTATAGTTTCATTCCATTATGATCTGAGAAGGTGCTTTGTATAATTTCAATCTTTTTATATTTATTGAGAGCTGTATTATAACCTAACATGTGGTTTATCCTGGAGAAAGATCTATGGGCATTTGAGAAGAATGTATAACCTGCTGAGTTTGGATGCAGTGTTCTGTATAAGTCTGTTAGGTCTAACTTATTTATCATATTGTTCAAGTTCTCTGTTTCCTTGTTGATCTTCTGTCTAGTTGTTCTATCTAATGATGTGAGAGGGGTGTTGAAGTCTCCAATGATTATTGTAGAAATGTCTATTTCTCCCTTCAGTTTTGCCAGAGTTTGTTTCATATATTTTGGGGCACCCTGGTTAGGTGCGTAGATATTTATGACTGTTATATCTTCCTGGAGGATCGTCCCTTTTATTAATATATAATGGCCTTCCATATCTCTTATCACTTTTTTTTTGCATTTAAAGTCTGTTTTGTCTGATATTAGTATAGCTACCCCTGCTCTTTTCTGATTACTATTCGTGTGGAGTATCTTTTTCCAACCTTTTACTTTCAGACGGTTTGTATCCCTGGGTCTGAGGTGAGTTTCTTGTAAGCAGCATATGGATGGCTCATGTTTTTTCATCCATTCTGTCAGCCTGTATCTTTTGATTGAGGAATTTAATCCATTCACATTCAATGATATTACTGAAAATGCACTATTTAATTCCTCCATTTCATTCTTTGGCTTTCATATGTCATCTTGTCATCTTGTTTTTGTCTCTCTTTTTACTCTTTTGGTTATCATTTCTGCTTTTCTTTATTCTATACTCTCCTCCAAGTCTCTCTCTCCTGTCTTTTTCTTTCAGGTTCTAAGGCTTCCTTTAATATTTCCTGCAAAGGTGGATTCTTTTTTGCAAACTCTCTTAGTTTCTGTTTGTTTGTGAATACTTTATACTCACCTTCATATTTGAAGGACAGTTTTGCTGGATAAAGAATTCTCGGCTGGCAGTTTTTCTCTTTCAGTTTCCTAATTGTATCATACCACTGTCTTCTCGCCTCCATGGTTTCTGAAGAGAAATCTGTACTAAGTCTTACTGGACGTCCTTTTGTACGTGATCATTTGCTTCTCTCTTGCTGCTCTGAGAATTTTCTCTTTATCTTTTACATTTGACATTCTGAATAGTATGTGTCTTGATGTAGGTCTATTTGGGTTTATTCTCATTGGGGTATGGTGTGCTTCTTGGACATGTAAGTTCATTTCTTTCGTGAGAGTTGGGAAATTTTCAGCTATTATTTCCTCAAATATTCTTTTGCCCCTTTTCCTTTCTCTTCCCCTTCTGCAACTCCCATGACACATGTGTTGTTACGTTTTGTGTTGTCATTCAACTCTCTGAGCCCCTGCTCATTTTTTCCATTCTTTTCTCTCTCTATTCTTTTCTCTCTTCAATTTTAGCTGCTCTGTCTTCGGTATCACTTATTCTTTCTTCTATCATTTCAAGTCTGCTGTTGTATGCCTCAAATGTGTTTTTGACTCCACCTATTGTGTCTTTCATTTCCATGAACTCCGTTACTTTTCTGTTCAGGATTTCAAATTCTTCTTTGCATTCTCTCAATGTCTTCTTGATGTTATTTATCTCTTTAACTATATTGTCTTTCATCTCATTAATTTGATTTTTGAAATTTGTGCTCATGTCACTGATTAGTTCTCTCAAATTCTGCATCTCTTCTGGGACTTTGATGTATTCCTTTTCTTGGGCCATGTCTTCTATTTTCTTAGTATGGCTCGTAATGTTTTGCTGGTGTTTAGGCATCTGGTTAGGTTGTATGTTACTTAGATGCTCTATCTCTTTCTCTTTTTATAGGGTTTTAGTGGCAGGAGGCTGTGAGTTACTACAGCTCTTTGAATTTTGGTTCAACCTTGATTGTTAGGATTGTCCTGCTGGTTGCTCAAAACTGGGCACTGGACCCAGTAATTGGTTGTAGAGTCATTTCCTAGGGCCTTGGGCAGGGAGGCTATAGGGGCCAGGAAAAGCCTCTCCTATTTATTTTTTATTTTCTTATGTGTACTTCCTTGTTCTGCCAGGAGGTGGCGCTCTCAACTCAGTGCCTGGTCGGAGTGTATTTGTTGTGACACAGACCAGATCAATGTGATAGAGCTTCCTGTTTGGGGGCTAAAGGCCTTATAATTCAAACTTTCTGAGACAGTTCTCCAGTCTTCTCTGGTAGCCCCCTCCCTTTTCCCAGCTAGGAAATATTTCCACTCCCCTCTAAATCCTCAACAATCAGTCCCTGTTAGTAGAGGAGGAGATTGGGAGGTTTGTATATCTTTAGCCCCTTGCAGGCTCCAAGGCAAACAATGGCACAGCCCCATCTGGCCTGGAAGGGCTCTCGGAACAGGGCAGACCAAACCTGCCAGTCAAAAGCAGGGTCAGCCCCAGGCTCTCTCTCCCGTCTCCTGTGAAGTCTTCAACAATTAGTCCAGGCTGGAAGAGAGGGAGGTTGCGAGGGTCAGATTTCTCCAGTCCTTCACAGGTTTCCAGGGCAAACCACCGTGTGGAAGTGTCTGTGGGGTGCCGCAGCCCAAATTTGCGAGTCAGAACCTGAGTCATCCTAAGGCTGTGTCCCTCTCTCTCCCCTTTCTGGGAGTGGTAGATCCCTGGAGACCCCTTTGTCTGTAGTCGCAGGCCCAGAGGCCTGAGAATTCTAAAGAATGTGGGGGAGGGTGCTGACAGCAGCAGCCGCTGCTGGTTCCAACTCATGGTTCTGTCATGATTTCCTTCTTTTGTCCGTCTCTCCTCTGAGTGGTGTGCAGCCTTCACCTGCTGTCCTAAACCCTAGAATATCTATTTCGGGGCTGTTTCAGCCTGTCCTCTAGCTATTTTTTTGAAGAAGAGATTCCCATGTCTTACTAGTCTACCATCTTCCCGGAAGTCTATTTTTTTTTTAATTGAGATATAATTTACATACCACAAACTCACTCTTTTAAAGTGTAAACTTATGCAGTCTTTGGTATATTCACAAGGTTGTTTAATCAGCATTAGTATCTAATTCCAGAACATTTTCATCACTCAAAAATAAACTTTATACCAAATACAGTCACACACTTTGGCAACAACTAATCCATTCTTTTCTCAGTGTATTTTCCGATTTTGGACATTTCCTGTGAATGGATCAGGCAATATATGAGCACTAATGTTTTCAAGGTTCACTGTGTTGTGGCATGTATCAATAGTTCATTCTCTTTTATGTCTGAATAATATCCCATTGTATGGCTATACCACATTTTATTTATCCATTTCAGTGATGGACATTGGGTTTCCATCTTTTAGCTATTATGATATTGTTGCTATGCAGATTTGTGTACAAATTTGTGTTACACATATATTTTCATTTCTCTTGGATATATACCAGTTGTGGAATTGCCAGGACATATAGAAACTCTATGTTGAAGCTTTTTCAATGCAGCTGCACCACTTCACATTTCCACCAACAATATATTTGGGTTCCAATGTCACCACATCCTTTCCAACACTTGTTATTGTGTATTGTTTTGATTCTAACTATCCTATTGGCATAAAGTGATATCTCTTTATAGTTTGGATTTGCATTTCTAATTGCTAATCCTGTTGAGCATCTTTCCACGTATTTAATGGCCATTTGTATATCTTTGAAGAAATGTCTCTTCTGATACTTTGCCCATTTTTAAGTTGGGTTATTTGCCTTTTTATTGTTGAGTTGTAAGAGTTCTTTATCTATTCTAGACACTAGATATATGATTTGCAAATATTTTCTTCCATTGAGTTTTCTTTTCACTTTTTTGATGATTTCCTTTGAAGCATTAAAGTTTTCAGTAATTTTGATAGTTTAATATGTCTGTTTTTTTCTTTTGTTGTTTGTGCAATTGGCATCATATTTAAGAAACCATTGCTAATTCATGATCATGAAAATTTATACCTACTTTTTTCCTAAAATTTTTTTAGTTTGAGCTCTTTCATTTAGGTCTTTGATCCATTTTGAATTAAGTTTTGTAT
The DNA here is from genome assembly GCA_026826555.1 of Tolypeutes matacus. NCBI lineage: Eukaryota > Metazoa > Chordata > Mammalia > Cingulata > Chlamyphoridae > Tolypeutes > Tolypeutes matacus. The sequence goes on along the minus strand of JAKSZT010026446.1, from coordinate 8,921,804 downwards.
ATGGTGTGAGGTAGTGGTCCAGCCTCATTCTTTTGTGTGAGGATATATAGTTGTTCAAGCAACACTGATGGAAAAGTCTATTCTTTCCCACATTGAATTTTCTTGGCACCCTTGTAGAAAATCAATTGCCTGCAGTTGTATGGGTTTATTTCTGGATTCAATTTATTTCATTCATCTATATGTCTATCCTTATTCTTGTACCACACAGTCTTGATTTCTTTTTAGGAGACATTAAAATCAGGATGTGTGAGTCATGAGACCTCCTATGCTGTTCTTCTTTGTTGAGATGGTTTTGGCTATTTTGAGACTGACTGTTTCATTTCCAAATGAATTTTAGGATCAGCTTGTCAATTTCTGCAAAATATATCATTGTAATTTTGATAGGGATCACATTGAATTCTGTAGATTAATTGGGGCAGTGTTGTGTACTAAACAATATTAAGTCTTCTACTCCATGAACACTGAATCTATTGCTGTTTAGTTAGATATTTATTTTTTTTCAACAGTGTTTTGTCATTTTCAGTGTATGAGTCTTTGAGTGTATAACTCTTCTGTTAAATTTATTTTGAGATATTTTATTCTGTTTGATGCATTTGGAAATGGAATTAATTTCTTGTTTTCTTTTCAGATATACATTCCTAATGTATAGAAATAAAATTGATTTTTGTGCACTGATCTTGTATCTTGCAAATTATGAAATTTGTTTATTAGCTCTAATCATTCCTTTGCATGTGTCTGTGTGGGTTTTTAGGATTTTGCTCTATATAAGATCATGCCATCTCTGAATAGAGGTAATTTTACTTTTTCATTTCTAATTTAGATGCCTTTTATTGCTTGTATTTGCCTAATTGATCTGGCTAGAAATACTGGTACACATTTTGAATAGAAGTGGTGAAAATGGGCATCTGTGGTGGTTTGGAGCTATATATATCTGACAAAAATATGTTCTTAAACTTAATCCATTCCTGTGGGTGTGAACCCATCCATTATAAATAGGACTTTTTTATAAGGTTACTTAGTTAAGTTGTTGCTCACCTTAACGAGGGTGGGTTTTAATCATATTACTAGCATCCTTTATAAGAGAATGGAATTCAGAGAGAGACAGAGAAAGCCACAGGAAACAAAAAGCTGTAATTCAAGGGAATGGGAAGAGAACAGAGAAGCCAGAAGAAACTGCCATCGGCCTTTCCATGTGACGGAAGAGCCAAGGAGCAAGATTACTGGCACCCAGCCCCAGCATGCCAGTCTTCAGGGGAAAGCTTTGCCTTGATGATATTTTGATTGGGACTTCTTCTTAGCCTCAAAACCATAAGCTGATAAATTCCCATTGTTTAAGCCAGCCCATTTCATTGTATTTGCTTGAGCAGCCAAGGAAGCTGAAACAGCATCCTTGTTTCTGATTTTAGGGGGAAAGCTACTGTCTTTCAGCATTGAATATGATACTAGCTATGGGCTTTTCATAAATGCCTTTTATCACATTAGGCATGTTACCATCTGTTCCAAGTTTGTCATGAAGGGGTGTAGGGTTTTTTAAATGCATTTTCTGTATCAATTGAGATGATCATGTGTTTCTTTTACCTTCATTCCATTAATGTGGTATATTACATTGACTGATTTTTGTATGTTGAACCACCCTTGCATTCCTGGGATAAATCCCACTTGGACATAGCATATAATCCTTTGTTTATGGTGCTGGATTTGGTTTCCTAGTAATTTGTTTTAGTCTGCTTGGCTGCCAAAAGCAGTATACTAGAAATGGATTAGCTTTTACAATGGGGGTTTATTAGCTTACAACCTTACAGTACTGAGACCATGAAAATTTCCAAATCAAAGCATCTTCAGGCGATGTTTTCTCCCTGAAGATTGGCTGCTGGTGAGCCTGGATTCCTCTGTCACATGACAAGGCACATAGTGGGGTCTGTTGATCTCTCCATTCCTTTCTGGATTTCGTTGCTTCAGCTTCTTGCTTCTGTGGCTTTCTCTCTCTCTTTGTCTGAATTTCATTCTCTTATAAAGGACTCCAGTAAGAGGATTAAGATCCACCCTGGGTCATGCCTTACTGGATTAACCTAATCAAAAGACACTTAACTGAAGTAACCTAATCAAAAAGTCCCACTCACCCACAGGAATGGATTAACTTGAAACATAGTTTTCTGGAGTCCATTCGGCTTCAAACCATCATACAGTTTGTTAAGGATTTTTTCATAATGGAAATTGGTCTGTAATTCTCTTTTCTTATGATGTCTTTATCAAGCTTTGATATGGGGATAATTCTGGTACCATAGAATAAGTCGCAAAATATTCCCTCTTCTATTTTATAGAAGAGTTTGTGAAGGATAGGTGTTAATTTTTCTTTAAATGTTTGTTGTAATTCAAAATGAAGCTATTTGGTGCTGGACTTTCTGGGAGGTTTTTTATTTAATCTCTTTATTTGTTATAGGTATATTCAGATTTTCTATATATTCTTGAATCTAAGATGACATTTTAGGAATAGATCCATATCTTATAGGTTATCTAATTTGTGGCATACAGTTGTTCATAATATTCTTGTATAATGTTTTTTATTTCTGTAAGGTCAGTAGTAATGTCCTTCTTTCATGACCTGTTTCAGTAATTTGAATCTGCATTCTTTATTCTTGGTAAATCTAGTTAAGGTTTGCCAATTTTGTTGATCTTTTTAAAGATCCAATTATTCATTTTTTTGCTTTCTTCTATCAATTTTGTATTCTCTATGCCATTTATTCCATTCACATCTTTATTATTTCCTTCCTTCTGCTTGCTTTGGGTTTATTTTGTTATTTTTTTTCTTTAGTTATTTTCAGGTGAAAGATTATATTATTGATATGAGCTATCTCTTTATTTTTAGTATAGGGAATTACAGCTCTAAATTTCTCTGTAAGCACCAATTTAGCTGTATTCCATACATTTTGCTATGTTTTGTTTGTCACTTCATTCATCTCAAAATATATTATAAATTACCTGAGTTTTCCTCTTTGACTCATTGCGTATTTGGAGTATGTTGATAAATCCCCAAATTATTTGTGAATTTCCAAATTTCATTCTGTTATTAATTTCTTACTGCATTCCATTGTGATTGCAGAACATATCTTGTATTATTTAAATTCTTTAAAATATATTGAATAAAATAAAATAAAATAATTGAGATAGGTATTTTTAATCATTTAACATGTGATTTATCCATGAAAATGTTCCAAGTAAACTTAAGAAGAATGTTTTTTCTTTTACTATTTGGTTGCATGTTCTATAGATTTCTCTTAGGTTAGGTTGGTTTATAGGACTGTTCAAGTGAATCTTTTCCTTGTTTAACTTCACTCTAGTTGCTTTATCCATTTCTGAAAGTAGGTAACCAAAACCACCCATTATTATTTGATGAATTATCTATTTCTCCCTTCAAGACTGTATTCATTTTGGTACTCTATTACGTGTATACGTGTTTAAAATTATTATATTTCCTTGTTTTTTTTTGATGGATTGATCTTTCTAAATCATTATAACATGTCTTGTTTTGTCTTACTATATTTGTCTTAAAATCTATTTTGCCTTCTATTAGTGTAGGTACTCCAATTCTGTCTCGTGTACTGTTTGCATGGTATACATTCTTCTGTTCTTTCGCTTTCAACCTATTTGTGTCTTTGAAAATAAAATTTGTCTTTCATAGGCTGCAGACAGTTAAACTATGTTTTTTTCAATCATTTATGTCTATCTCTGCCCATTATTCAAAGCATTTAATCCATTTATATTTAATGTATCCTAACATGGTAGGAATTTTTCTGTCATTTAGCTATTTGTATTCTATAGGTTTAGCAACTTTTTTGTTACTCTGTATCTCCATTATTGCCTTCTAGTGATGTGTAGATATTTTCTGTTGCACCATTTTAATTACTTTGTTGTTTCATTTACTATATATTTTTACTTGTTTTCTTAGAAGTTGCCCTAGAGATTACAATTAATATCATAACATAAAATCCATTTCATATGAATACCAACTTAATTTCAATAGTATACAAATTTTGCTGCTTTATAGATCCATTCCCTCCATCATTTTTTTGTGTTGCTGTTGTTTTCTTTCATATAAATTACAACCTTATGCATTGTTTTCCTATCACAGATATTTATCATTATTGCTTTATATGATTTTCTATTAAATATGGAGAAAAAACAGAAATGCAAATAAAAACCCATTTGTACTGTTTTATACTCACCTATGTAGTTACATTTAGCAGTGCACATAATCTTTTTATACTGATTCAATGAAATATCTAGTATCCTCTCATTTCAGCCTGAAGGACTTTCTTCTTGTAGGGCAGGTATCCTAGGGACTTATTCTCTCAATTTTGTTTATCTGGCAATATCTTAGTTTCTCCTTTAATTCTGAAGGGAGGTTTTTCTGGGTATAGAACTCCTTGATACCAGTTCATTTTTTCCTTTCAATATTTTGAATATGTGATCCTCTGCCTTCTGGCATCCATCATTTCTGATAAGAAATCAGCTTTTAAACTTACTGATAACTTGTTTGTGATGAGTCACTTCTTTCTTTTGTTTTCAAAATTCTCCCTTTGTTAACAACTATGACAGTTTGAGAATATTTTTGTGAATCCAAAAAAATTTAGTTTGTAAACTAATCTGTTCCTCTGGGTGTGATACCTTTGATTATATTAAATTCAGTGAGGAGTCTCTGATTAAGTTTATTTGATAAAATCAATTTAGGGATTTTGATTGGGATACATCAGTAAGGCATAATTCAGGTTGAGTCCCTGCCCTCTTGGTGGGCCAATATAAATGCACACTCTCTTAAGAAGACTTGCAGAAAGAGAGAGAGCTCTGTCATTTTTGATTCTGGGGCTCCTGGGGGAGATGAACCATTCACCTGATAGTTTGCAGCTGACCTTGTGAAGACAACAGAGCAGCTTAGCAGCTCAGAAGGCCTGGAAAGAAACAAGCTCTATGCCAGAGATTGATATAGGAAACCCTGAATGACAAGCTGTATGCCAGCCTACAGTTGAGATTGGGAAGAAGAGGAAGCCCAGGAAGGAGAGACCAGGCAGAGTTCAGTGACCATCTTGCTTCAACATGTGGCAACTGACTTTGGTGGGAAAGCAACCTTGAATTGGACTCTTTAGGGCCTTGTAACTGTAAGGTTTTACCCCAAATAAAAACCCTTTATAAAAGCCAACAGATTTCTGGTACTTTGCATTGCAAGGCCTTTGGCAGACTAATACACCAATAGTTCAATTTTGACTTATCTAGGTGTGGATCTTTTTGCATTTTTCCTACATGGAGTTTGTGGCATTTTGAAGCTCTATGTACTCCAGAAGAGCGTGTTCTTAAATCTAACCCATTCCTGTAGATGTGAACCCATTGTAAGTAGGACTTTAGATGAGGGTACTTCTGTTAAGATAGGGCTCACCTTAATCAGGTTAGATCCTAATCCTATAACTGTAGTCCTTCATATGTGGAATGAAATTCAGATTTAGAAAGAATGTCACAGAAGCAAGAAGTTGAAAATCAATGGAACCCAGAAAAGAATGGGGAAGCCAGGAAAAGCTACCATGTGCTTTGCCATGTGATAAGACAATAACCAAAGATCTCTAGCAGCCAGCCACAGAATGCCACAGTCTTTGGGAATAAAGTATCACCTTGATGATGCCTTGATTTGGACTTTTTCCAGCTTTAAACCATGAGCGAATAAATTCCCAATGTTTAACCAGACCTATTTCATGGTATTTGCTTGAGCTGCCTAGGAAACTAAAACAGATTTTGGTTCCAAGAATGGGGTGCTGCTATTGAAATACCAAAAATGTAGAAATAGCTTTGAAATTGGGGAATGAGTAGAGGTTGGGAGAATTGTGAGGTGCTTTATAGAAAAGGCTTAGAGTGCTTTGAAGAGAGTGTTAGTAGGAATATGGATGTTAAAGTTACTTCTGATGAGGCCTTACATGGAAATGGTGATTGTGTTATTGGAAACTGGAGGAAAGGTGATCCTTCTTTTCAAGTGGCAGAGAATTTGGCAAAATTGAGTCCTCATGTCAGGTGGAAGGCAGAATTTGAAAGTGATGAACTTGGATATTTAGCTGAGGAGATTTCCAAACTAAATGTGGAAAGTGTGGCCTGGCTGCTTCTTTCCTTCTTATAGGAAAATGCAAGAAGAAAGGATTAAACTGATAACTGAACTCCTGGGCACATACACAAAAACACAAAAAACAGAAATTGATGGGAAAATTCTGAGGTTCCAGAAATGAGTCCTCAGGAAGTAGTGCCCCATGTGAGGATTTAACTGGACATGGAACTGGTTAAACCATTTCAATGCAAGTCAGGACTGGAAATGCAGTTATCAAGAAAGGATCTGTGGAAAGTCCTGCTGTCTGATGATTGAGACCCCTGTGTGCTGCATGGAAAGCCAACAAGTTTTTTTGTTTTTTGTTTGGTGATATTTGTATGAATGGAAACACTGTCAGCTGGACTAAAAGGGACAAAAAAAAAGAACAGATTGAATGAAAAATGACTTCAAAAGCAGAACCATGGAAGCTGAGATGTGGACTGAAGATATCATCTTGGGCCAAGGGAGCAGACCCACCCATGTATGTGGAAATGGTTAGTATGTCCTGGCATGTGAAGAGAACAGGTCTTCTCACCCATTGTTCAACAAGAGTGTTGCCACTCTAAACTTCTGAGAAGATGGAGAACATTCACTGGAGAATGGAGAGAGTCTGACCTCCACCCCAATGTTCTAAGAGGGTTGAGCCTGTGCCCCAGGGATTGCAGAGAGTCTGGCTATCACCCCAGTGTTCTCAAAGGGTGAAGTCTATAGTTTGGCCACCACCCACATGCTTGACGATGGTGATGGCCCCTGTACAATCACTTGCAAAGGGTGGAGCTGCCACTCCATCAGGTCCCAAAGACAAGGCATAGTTCTACAGATAACTCTCAGATCTTGAAATCTAATGGAGCATGCCCTGTAGGGCTTGGGAAACTTGTTTTCCTTCCCATTTATCCATATGTAAATAGGAACATTTATCCTATGACCACCCTCCTAAGTATATTGGAAGCAAATAACTTGTTCTGAGTTTCACAGGTGGCCCAGAACAGACCATACCTATAACTGATTTTGATGAGTCTTTTTATTTAATATTGTTATGAAATTATTTAAGGCTTTGGGATACTGTGTTGGAATGAATATATTTGTGTATGGGAGGAACATGTCTCTTTGGGGTCCAGATGTTGGAGTGTGATAGTTCGAGATTGTATGTACCCCAGAAAATTATGTTCTTAGAGTTAATCCATTCTTGTGGATGTAAATCTATTTTAAGTGGGACCTTTTGATTAGATTATTTCCGTAAGGTGTGTCTCAGGGTGGGTCTTAATCCTCTTACTAGTGTGCTTTATAAATGGAATGTAGAGAATATGAAGAGAAACAAAGAGAAAGCCACTGAAGCCAGAAGCTGCAAACAATGAAACCTGGAAGAGAAAGGAGAGACCAGCAGGTGCCACCATGTGCCTTACCTTGACAGAGGAGTCCAGGATTGCTGGCAGTTGCTCTTTGGGGAAGAAGCATCACTGATGAGGCCTTAATTCATTCTGGGGTACATATAGTTCCAAACTACCAAGCAGCCATATAGAGTTACTTTAGCTTCCTGTCTTCAGCATACATTATTATGACTAATATCATAGTGAACTTTTTGAGCTTCAGTTTTTCATCTAAAAAATGATAATAGTTTTGTTGTGAAAATCAAATCAATTAATGCATAGTAAAGTGCCTGAAGCTCAATGCATGTTAGTTCCTCTTTCTTTGTCAAACAGGAAAAATCTTTCTAAAAGCTATAGAACACGTTATCCAAATGTCATGTACTTTTACATTTGTAGGTTTTTGTTTGTTTGTTTGTTTGTTTGTTTTTTCCATCTGCAACTTTATGTTATAGGCTCTAACCAAGAAGGGTCATGTTTTCTCATTGCTGTTTATATTGTATTCAGTACCTGGCAGAGTATCTCTATCATATAATAGGTAAATGGTTCAGTAAGTATTTGTTATAGTACCAGGTAGTACAGACCATTACATTTGGTATTTATTGCTCATTTCCTGCATTATATGTTCTTACAGAAGTCTAACTATAGACGTATAAATACATATTTCAGTTTACACAGAGAAATTCTAATTGATCTCTGTGAAATCTGAAGAAGTGTTGTAGCTAAATATAAACTAGCCCAGAAGACTCATTAGAATGATTAAATAAATTTACTGCCGGCAAACCTCTGCAACGTCAATTTGCTTCCGCAGAATACTAGAGGAGGAGGTGTGTTGGTTTAGACTGGTGAGAGTGCCGTGGCTTCCAAGGCTACTCCAGCCTGCCCCACTCCCGGAATTTACTATTCTCTGCTTTGTGTCCTCATTTTACTCTACATATAATTCCAGAAAAGATCTGCAATATTTTATCCTCACTGGCTCTGATTTTATTATTTGCCTGCTACCTTTCATATCCTGTAAGAGCCGACACGCAGGAGTCATGCTTTCTTTTTTGTTTGTTTGTTTACATAGGATACAGCAGAGTGCTTGACAAGAAAGAGTTATTTCATAAATGATGTTAAATTAAACCTTTGTCTTCTCCCTGCCATACTGAGACTGGTATGATTTGGCATTTGCACTTTTGTATCAGCTTGCCCTAACTAGAAAACAGAAAAAATCATTCTACAAAATCCACTGCAAACTAATTGAGAAGAACAAACATATCTTATATATCTATGTATTTCCCCAGCAACTGCAAGGATGGATTACATCGAATTGACATCCAAAAAATGTTTGTGGAATTGTTAAATTAAAAGTTTTAGGAGATATTCTATGTGTTAATGTATTCCAGTATTTAGTTATATCAAAGAAACAATCATTTAAAATAAACTTCATAATAACACGACTGTACGACTATATTATAAATTCTAAAGTTTTACATTTGGGAATTTTGTCTTTCTACTAAACCTTCTTCAAATTTTAAGAAAAAAATTACCCTTATTTACATTTAGAAACATATCAATATTTATATTCTTTTGCAGACCTTGCAAATTAATTTCTGCAAATTATTATTAAAATATCCATAGAACTATATTTTCAGATGCTTTTTATTTCACTTTCACTATCAGGGTACAAACTAATCCTGAGGAAAAGATCAGTATTATCTCCAGCATAAGGAGGTGAGCAGAGGTAAAAATAATTTTTAAATGACTTGTATTTTTCTCATAATGAGTCATATACACCTGGACTCTTTCCCAAAATATTTCTGAAGTCCTGACCCAAATTTCCTCTCTCCTGCAATGAAAGCTATACATCTTAGCCAAATGTTTTTACCTGGGCTTTTCATATATACAGGTTGATTGCTTTTCTCCATTCTGCTCATCTTCCCTTTAAGTCCATATTTTATTATTGGAATCATAAAGTGGGTTTTAAGCCAACAGCCACGGGTGGGTCATTTTAATAGCAAAAGTTTGGCCTTTATTACACATAGCCTCAGAGATGATGCCCATTAATCTATTCAAAATTTTCAGGCTGCGAGCTCATCTGCATTCACTTCTGACTCATGCATCTTTAAGAAATGTGCCATTTAAAATCATCTTGCACCTGAAATATTTTGCTGAAGATTGATTTCTTTTTTGAATTGTACATTAACCCTTAGAGGATTTTTTTGTAGAAATATTGGACAATGTGTAGATACCAGGCACGTACGGTAGAAACTGCTTAACTCTGTTAATCCACCTTAACGGACATGCCATATTAATTGGCATTCCCCTTTCTTTTGGTAAAATGAAATATATAGCTCCTAATAATATGTGGAACACTCAGAATTAGTAGACCATTATCCAGTGTCCCTAAAAGTGTCCCTTTTATGCTTCCAATTGATTTTCCAACAGTTTGCTTCATTTTTGTAAAACCTATTTATGCTAACTGTAGTTAATGTTCTAATTATATTTCTAAAGTAAGTCTTATTTCAACCAGTCTAATAAGGATAGTTGTTGTTTTTATAAAAACTAAATTGAATTCTCTGGAGAAAATCAATAATGGTGACTTATACAAAGTTACAGTCAGATTAGACGTGATCAAGACAACTGTAAAAGATTAGAAAATATGGATATTTAGAAGGCTTCTGCACTTGGGATGCAATGGTTGTGAAATTGCCTTTAAGTTCATTGAAACTAAAAATCATGTAAAATCCACTTTGAGTATGGGTTTTTTCAATTAAGACAAAACTCAAAACAGAGAGCTCATATTCAAAGAAAGTTGTTTTCTTGTATCAGGGTACAAATAAATGTTCATATACTTGTTTTAAATTAAAAGAATATGTTTACAGTACTATAAAAAGTATTTGCTTGTTTCAACTAATTTTTTTAACTGATTAGCTCCAAGTCATCATATTTTGATAAGAGGTTTTTGTTTTTGCATAAATAAATTGAAAATAAATTAAAAAATAATTCAGAATAGTGTGTTGGAATCTCGATGTTTTTTACTATTCTGCTGTGCTAAGGCAAAGTTGAAATAAAACTTCATAACAACGATCTAACTAGTACAAGGGTGGTTTATTTTACATTTTAAAGATATAAGTGGTATACTTGAAGTTTTTTCATCCTATATTAACCTAAAAGAAGTTTAGGAAGGAATACTAAACATGACTAAGTACCAGTCCTTCGCTTTACAGGTGCGAGAACTGAGAGTCATAGAACTAAGATGCTCCAGGCGCCATCGCTGGTGAGTCAGAGTTGGGTTTTAACACCTAGTACTCTTGCCTTCCAGGTCGTGGTTCATTTTATTTTACCGCAGTGAATTACTTTTCAGGGCATCGCTGTGCTATGTGTTCACATTTACATCACTATTTGGACGCATGGAACATAAGAATGATAGTTTTGTTTTTAATCCTGCACTCTTTAAGAACAATGTTGTTCAACTTTTCATCAACTCTGTTATTGGTTAGCAACCAAATACCACTTCTGGCTTCTGTCCCTGATATTCCCACTCACATTCTCAGTAGTCACAGGTGCTGGAACATGGCTTTCACAGCCTAAAAGTTCTGCATCTCCGAACCAGAACTTAGTTAAGTGCTGAATAATCAAGGAATAATGATAGAGTTTAAATTTGTTCTGGTAAATTTGAAAATGTTTTTCACTATTTAATATGTTAATTCAATACCTTTCTGCAATGGACATAATAATGCACACCTTAGAGGTGGGGGGCGGTAATACTTATCTATAAAGTCTACTTCCAGGGACAATTGTTACTAATATTTTGGCATGTTTTCCCAACTATTGTTCCTCTGTTCCTTGCCCTGGATATGTGGTACAATTTTTAAGATTGCACTTTTGTGCAATTGTTTCACCTCCTGTTGAAATCTTCCTTTCCTCTCTTTCTTCTCCAGAAAAATCTTGATCTGTTGTTTGTGTGTGTATGCAGAATTTTCTCCCTAGCTCCTATGATTTGTTTGATTTCTCTCCCTCACTCAATCCCCCCTTTTGCTTATATTTTTTAGTTCTGAGACCCATCCTGTTTTTCAGCAGCTCAGTCTCTCCCCTTTTTATTTTCATGTGAGGCTTTTCTGCTTCTGATTTCTTCCCTGTTCAGGTAGCCCATCCCAGGGATCCAGATGTGGTCAATCCAGAAAGATGAGTCAACCCCGAAAGGTCTGTTTTGCATTTAGGTGCTCCATGAGCAGAGGCTGGACTGAATGTGCAGCTGTCTTGCCAACAGTTCTGCTGTGGCCCTTTGGTAGGTGGCACTCCTAAGGGGTTGTGTTCCGCCCTGGGTCTCTGTGGGCTTCCGCCCCTGTGCCTGGACGTTTGTGAGGCTCTAAATCGCTGCTGTAGATGCACGTGTGGCGGCCTCTGCGCCGCTCCATGCTGCGTGGGACTGAGCTCTGGGGCAGGGTCCAGGCTGCTGGGCCCAGTGGGAACATCGCCTACCTGGTCTTGGAGATTATTTTTCTTTTTCTTTGATTCAGCATTTCTGGAGTCCTTCATCAGCCTCTATCATCCTTCAGAATTCGTCCTTTTTATTATTAATTCTGAGGGGAGACTCCCGGGGGTGTCTTACAATGCCATTTTGAGGACGTCACCCATTCTCCTTAATATATTTAAAGTACTAGTGCCATTGAACATTTGGTATGCTTTTAGTTATTTTTAATATCCCCTTATTTGCTGGCTTGTTTCTATATTTTTCCCACTTATTTCTCCCGGTTTGTCTGCCTTAATAATTTATAAGTACTTTCTGTATACTGAGGGTATTAAAATTCTATTACTTGATTTTCTGGTAGGTTATTTTTTCTTTAGTTTTTATGTTTTGTTTAAGTAGAGAAGTTGAAGGTTTACATAAGAATCATGTGTAAAATACAGAGATCCCATATACCACCCTATTATTAACTATTTCCATTTGTGTGGTAAATTTTTACAATTGTCGAAAAATGTTATTTTAATCATGCTATTAACTATATAGTCCAGTAAAAACATTAGGTTTTACTGTTTGTGTTGTCCATTCCATATTTCTTTGTTTTAATTTTTATTCTAGCAACAAATATACAACTTAAAATTCACCATCTAACCACATTCATGTATATAATTCATTGCTGTTAATTACTTTCACAGCGTTGTGCTACCACCACCACCATCCATGACCAATAATTTCCCTTCACCCCAAAATAGAAATCTGTGCAATGTAAGCATCAATTCCTCACCCCGGCCCCCAACCCCGCCCCTGACATACTCTACTTTGGTTTCTTACTCTATGAGTTTCCTTATTCTAATTATTTCGTATCAATAAGGTCACACAATATTTGTCCTTTTGTGTCTGGCTTATTTCACTCAACACAATCTCTTCAAGGTTCATCTGTGTTGTCATATGTTAGAACTTCACTCCTCTATATGGCTCAATTGTATTCCGTTGTATGTATATACCACATTTTATTTATACAATCATTGGTTGATGGACACTTGGGTTGCTTCCATCTTTTGGTGATTGTGAATTGTGATGCTATGAAAAATGTTTTGGCATAATTTTTAGATAGTTGTATCCTCTTTCTTTTATGACTACTTTCCATGCTTTTAATCTTAAAAAGTCTTCTTCTTTCCATCGTATTTGTTACATTTTATTTTTTCCTTCTCATGATTTGATAGTTATTTTCAGTAATTGAATTTCTAAAGTTATCAGTTGTGTGTTCTTTGCCAAATACTATAACTCTCAGTTTTTCAGGCTCCTCATCTAGGAAATATGCATCTCTTTTTTAGATCTCTCATGTGGTGGCTCTGAAGGGCATACGAAAACACACATGTAAAGCACTGAGAACAGAACCGGCCTCAGATTCAGTGCTCAGTGCTATCTTGCATTATTTTACAGATTTAAGATGTGAAATAACTTTTCAAAATATGTATCCAGCATTATTCACTGAAGAATAGCTCCATCCAACTTGATCTGTATTTCATATTTTTGAAATATTCAAATTTTATGTGTATGTGACTCATCACTGTTATTTGTATGCTATGTAGGTGACTGTGTCCAAACAACATTGGTCAACAAATTATTGTACTATTATAATTTGAAGTAGTCCCTTTGGATCATTTGCATCAATCAAGATTGGCAAGGTTATGCTACAGTAAAACAGTCTCCCAAGACAATGGAAGTTTATTTCTTACAATACATATCAAAATATCATTGCCAGAGGGCTCTGCTCATTTAGTTACATGGGAACCCAAGCTGATAGGGGCTCCGTCTTCAAATGGGCTCCCACAACCGCATAGGGGGAAAAAAGAAAATTAGTGAGTCATATACTGGCCCTTTAAGCTATCACTAGTAAGTAATACACATATTTCTGTTCACATTTCATTTGATAAAGCATGTCATATAGCCACACATCATGAACATAAAGTGAGGTGGAATTCAAGTATGTACCTAGGAGAAGAACAGTTGCATTAAATAGCTTATCATCTTTATTCTTTTTCAGAATGCTTTTATCTGTTCTTGGCTTTATCATTTTTTCAAGAAAAAAATGAAAAACTTTCCAAAATTTCAATAACACTTTAATTCATTATCACATTAACTATATATTTAGAAGGAATTTTCAGCTCAAGAATTTAAAGTTCTGATGTCCCCGTATCAATCATATTGCTCTCTTCATAAGTATCTTTAACATTTTTCTACACGTTTAATTTTACATCCTTGTGTTTGTACCTTCTTTGAGAGAAAGCAATCTTTTTTCTATTATGTTTTCCAATTAGTTATGGCTAATAAACAGGAAAGCTATTAATTTTTTTTAATATTTAGGCTATTGTCATCAAACTTAATAGAATTGCTTATTAATGGTAACATTTTCAGTTGATTCTCTTGGAATTTGTTGTAATTTTTGTTCTGGTGTACAGTCATATCATCTACAAGAGCGATAATTTCTTTATACGTTTCCTGTAATTATATTATATAGTAACATCTCTGCTTTCATAACTTGTTGCATTGGACTCAAATTCAAAATAATGGTAAGTATGTTTTGAAAAGGAAAAAAAATACACCTGAAAGTAACAATCACTGGAGATAAATTTATGCTGTACATGAAATAGAAAGCAAAATTAATGTCATGAAGAAAATTTATGTCTATTCTGCTTCCTACTTTTTGCCCATGCTAGTATAGGTGGGAATGAGGGAAAACTAGAATTTTAAAGCTCCTACTTTTTCCACATTTCTAAGTGACAGGCTCTGAAGCATCTTCATGTTAAATAGCAGAATGTGCTAACGAATCTTTGAATTTGGGCTGATAGTTCTAGGTGTGAAGAAAGTGAAAGGGGAGACCTCTTCTGTATAAAAAGTGAGGGAAATTTACTTTCACCTCTGAAACCCAGTCAACATGAAATTCTCCAACTGAAGCACAACTCCTAAAGTTCTGGTACAAAATGCATGAACTGTAGCAATCCTTGAAAATGACTGATACTGGAATTTTTAATAACCTTGGCCAGTGGGCAACTGAGCTCTATTTTATATGACATAGAAAAATATATGTGATTTTCAATTTTCTTATGTGAAAGTATCATATCTTTTAAAATTACTTAGTTCAAAAAGCATAGAGTGATATTCTTCTCCCATTTTTAATAGCTGTTGTAGGAAAATACATCCTAATTTCAGTAGGTGATAAAAAGACTTAAAAAAACTTTAGTTTTTTTATGCATCAGTTCACTCATACTTTCATTCAGTCATTCATCCAAAAATAAAGTTTTTACTGAAAACTTTTTGGTGCAGGTAAAATAGTCGGTTTCCTGCCTATTTGGTTACAGTATGGTGGGGGTGGGAAATCATAGCAAATGAAATATATAATAACAAAACAAGATATGACCAATTCAGAGTATAATTAAGTGCCAAGTGATTTTTGTAGCTTATGAATAGTTAGTTTAGATATTGAGTCAGTATGGTATAGCACAGTTAATTAAAAAACTTCGACTTTATTTATTTTGAAATTGAACCCCTTTTTCAAAGGAATTCCAGTAAGAAAACCAATCAAAAAATGAAAACAGGGAAGCAGATGTGGCTCAACCAGTTGGGTGCCCACCTACCACACGAGAGGTCCCAGGTTCGGGTCCCAGTGCCTCCTAATAGATGATGAGCAGATGCCACCCCACCGCAATAAACTAGACACTGCTCCCACCTCAGTGAGCAGCAGATGCTGCAGCCCAGGAGTAGTGGATGTGGCTCAGGCTGTTGGGCACTCGCCTCCCACATGGGATGTCCCAGGTTTGGTTCCTGGTGCCTCCTGAAGAAGGCGAGCAAACAATGAGCAGATGAGAGAACCACCTGGGGGATGGGGGGGTAAATAAAGAAAAATAAAGTAAATAAATAAAAATAAA
>JAKSZT010026446.1:8803773-8905933 GCA_026826555.1 Tolypeutes matacus | reverse complement strand
GTCTGGTTAAATCCTTCCTCAGACCTAAAGACCTCTCTCTGTCTTACCCTTGGTCTCCACAAAACATAATCTGACCTTGGACAAAGTACTTTGATTTCCTCACATGTCAAATTAAAGGGCTAGTTTAAATAATTTCTGACTTTTTTTTTTTTTTTTTAGCTTTCAAAATTTTATCTTTCTCCTCTGGATCCAAAGAATGGAGAGCTCTCTGTAGGTCTGAGTTGTCAGTGAAGATTATATTAAAGAAGCAGTAAGGGTAAGTAGAATTTTGGTTAGTGGAGAGGGATTGAGGTGACATTATCTAGAACAAATAGAGCAAAAGTGAAACTCAGAGCAAGGGCCACCCTGGCTCGAGCAAAATTTTAATTGAGAGAAGGAGTGGGAGAAAATGTCTGCATCATTTTGAGAAAGATTTTGAGGCCAGACAATACTTTATCCTGAAAAGTCCTGGCAAATCCCTGAAGGTTTTTTGATAAGGACATTTGTGCTGCTTATGTCTTACCCTGAGAAAGCCCAAGCTGTTCTCTATCTTTCCAAAATAAACATAAATGCAGGTGTCCTAACCATTAATGAAACTTGGGCTCCAGTGACAGTGTAGGAATCCTAGGGATGCCTTTTCAAAATGAATTTTTTTAAATATGTAGGATAAAAACACAAAGGATAATAAAGGAAGCTACTTTTCAATTATATACCTCTATCCCTGTTTCTATTTATATGTCTATCTAGAGATACCTTCACACACATGCAAATAAAATTTTGGGCTTCATTAATACGTGTATTTACTAATCCATTACTGCCACTGTCCTGTACATCAGCAGGCTAGGTGTAGATCTAATTAGTATAAATTGAGGGGCATGGTGAGCACAAATGGTATTTTAGGATATATCCAACCACTGTGACGTGAGAGGAGTGCGTCTGTGTTTCTGTTGGTGACAGAGTCACATGATCTGCTATTGCTGCTGTGGTCTGTTGACTGTTTCCTAATGAAATGATAAATTTCTGTTGAAGGTTAGTCACAGTAATCCATCTGTGTTGATGAATCTCCTGAGTTCTAGTTCAACCCCACCTTGGTGGGGTTGAATATGTGGTATGTTTAGAACCTCCTAAACTAAAGATGGACTCTGTTTCCTTTGAGAATTCTTGAGTTAGGCATGTAGTGTTCTAGAGAATTAACAAATGTAGCAATAACCCTACATTTTACAAAAATGTTAAAATGCATTGCTTTCCTTTGAAAAAATCTTTCAATTAACTGTAAAACACATTTCCCTTAATATAACACATTGTTAGTAATTGTAAGCAACTTAGTTACAGGAAAAAAACCCCGATACAATAGCAGTTCTATGAGGCATTGTCTAGAAAATTTAGTAGAATGTGTGATGGTTCAAACAGGAATTTACTTGCATTCTCACCTCCTAGAAAATGAAGGTATCTTGTAATCCCACATGAAATTTAATAACCAAATTTCCAGAGCATTAAAATGGGATCAACTTCAGTTTCAATTACAACCAAAAATACAAGTTAATTCCATTGTTTTAAGAGTTTACTCCTTTAAGTGTCTTGGTAGTGGCATGATTACACTTATAATACATCTGAATCATTGCAGTATAGCAGATTTAGATAAAACCTTTAAATGTTTTTATTGTCAACTGTCAAAAATAAATGGGTTACTTTGAGGGAAATCTCTGTAGTGAAAATGGTCTTTTTATTATTCTAGATACACAGGATAAAATTCTAACAGAAGGTAAAATTATATTTTATTTTTAATTTGAATTACATGCTTTCTAACAGAAAATAAACTGTGCTATATTTAGTGCTGTAATTAGGAACTAAATTATTATCTTTTCTCACTGATTTTGATGCAGAGCTCCTTGCCACAAGAAGAAAATGCCTCTGTTAGAGTCTGCTAGGAGACCCTTCCTCTGACACTGATTCTGGATGCTCATTTTGCAAATTACCACTATTTATATACATAAAATAAATGCTTTCTTTACCCATGTAGAAACATTAGAAAAGTATCCATTTTGCTGTTAGAAGAAACAATAGTGATAAAACAATTAATTATTTCAATGTTCAGTGAGTTCAGTTCTGCCATGTAGAAATTTCTATTCCAAATTCTATTGTGGATCAGATACTAATTTCAAAGATTAAAAGTATATTAAAATAATATTCATCTGCCTCCAGCCTTCCTATGCTTCCATGAAACTGGGAGCAAAGGTCAAACATCTAATGGACCTACCTTGTAAATCAATCTAAGCGCTATGGGAAAAGGCAGGAGAGATATTAAGCAAAACACAAAGATGTCTCCAGCATCCCAAATGTGAAGCCTGGAAAGCATCATATCAACTAACGTCTCAGGATCTCCACTGCATTCGTGGCCATGAGATGTGCTGTAGGGAGAAATGGAGTTTGAAAAACAATCTCTTCTCACTCTTGGGAAACATAAAGCCCAGCAGGACAAGTAAACACGTCGACAGAGCGACAACTTGACTGCTGGACAGTCCTCACTCAAGAAGCCCAGGACCAAAGCATTGGGTTACAATGTGAAGACTCAGAAAAATATTTTATGTCACAGCAGATATCTAATAATATATGTTGAATTTGTAAATTTAAGAACTCATGCATGCCTTTTAGAGGCAGGAAAATACCAACACTGGGAGCTCCAGACGCTGAGGCTGGTCGAGGCCCCGTGATACAGGTCCTGCCCAAGTTCCTAGCCCTGGGATGTAACCGTAGCAGTGTTAGGGAAAGCAGTAGGTCTCAGTGGATCCCGAAATCCACCATAAGGAATAGCAATATTTCTCAAGATAACCCCATGAGGAAGAAGGCTCAAACATTGATGTTTGGAGTTCTGCAGTAGGAAGGGGTTACTAAAGTAAACCCTGAGTATCTCCATGAAAACTCGGCATCTGGCAAAATGTCTCTTTTTTTTTTTCCATATGCATAACATAAAATGCACCACTCAGCTAGCTCACTGCTACCGGGGAACATAATCAACAGATGGTGTCTGCTGCTCTGGATCCAAGACTTCATTCATGCTGACGTTGTGCTTCTCCCAGTCCACTGTGCAAGGAGGATGCACCAGTATTGGCCTTCTCCTGCAGGATGAGGGACTTCCGCAGCGGAGAACTCTGGGTCAAGAACACCCATCAGCCTGCTTGAAGATTTTGTAGAACTGCGCCGAAGTCTGGGACTCTTGCTACCTAAGCATCCTTCCTTATCCCTCTCCTTTCACAGGTATCAGATCTTCATCACAGCCTGACGGCTCTCCTGACCTCTCCCTGTTCCTACCCTTTCACCCATCAAAGGGGTTTCTCCAGTAAATCTCTCGCACGTTAAATCCTATTTTGGCATTTGCTTCTTGGAGGCCCCCAGATAGCACCTGAAGTCATCTTCAGATTACCCATTGTGGTTAGGCTAATGTGTCAACTCGGCCAGGTAATTGTGCCCAGTCCACTGTGCGCTTTTTTCTCTGCTTTCATTCATCCTGCTCCCACCCATCTTTTACTTTTCACTTGTGAGCATTCAGATTTTGCATTACTTATCCGACTTTAGCTTAGGAGAATATTATTGTTTCCTCAAGTGGCACCCCGTTAGTGTTATGCTGGTAAGCATTTAACAGTAGGCTCACTGAGAAAAATGTCCTGATTTGTAGAAGTTGCCTATTACCATGATGTAAATACTCCCACCATGATCAATTTCAAACTACTAATGTATATCACTGAATGTGCAGTTGGGAAGAGATGCACACAATCTGCTCTTGCAAAACTATATAAACTGGATTCAACACATCACTGCACGCTGCCCTTCTCAATCCATCCATGTTCTAGCCTCCATCTCAGCAACTCCTGGAAAATTCCTTTGTTGGAATTCTATCACTGTATGTCATCCTGGACACTGATGACAGCAACCAGGTGGACACTGATGTTACTGCTAATCATAGGCTCTAAGATACCTAAATTCTTGCTGCCTAAAGGGGTGCTGACGCAAAGTACCGGAAGTCTATTGGCTTTTATAAAGGGTGTTTATTTGGGGTAGAAACTTACAGTCACAAGACCCTAAAGAGTCCAACTCAAGGTACCATAAGAAGTACTTTCTCACCAAATGTCTGTTGCCATGTGTTGAAGCAAAATGGCGGGTGATGTCTGTGAGGGTTCAGCCTTCCTTCTTCCTCTTAAGGCTCTGTGGTCCCAGCTTCTTCCAATCTCAGCTGTAGGCTGGCATAATACTCGTCTCTCAGGGGTTCTCAGCTGCTCTATTCAGCTTCAAACTCTCTTCCCAGGGCCTCTGCTGTGTCAGTGGAGCTGTCTCTCTTCCTCTATGCTCTTCTCTGTGCATCTACTTCTGTGTTCTTGACTGAGTGTCCATCTATAGAGCCCACCAAGGGGGTGGAGATTCAACCCTGCATACCCTAGTGAATGAAAGCCCTAATCTTGATTTAATCAAGTAGACTTAAAGCCTTTGGGTTTAAATCAATCAAAGGGTATCAGGCCCAGAGAAACAGACAAGTTTATAAACATAATCATAATTCATGAATAATATCAAACTGCCACATTTTTCCTGCTCTGCCATGCTCTTTGACATCAAAATTGCACTTTCAGAGCAAGAAGTCAATTAGCATCATGCAGTGTACTCTGTTCCCAACTGAGTCAGTGAGAAAGGTTTCAGGAGTCCATATTTTAAAAGGTAGTGTCAGGGGGGCGGATGTGGCTCAAATGGTTGGGCATCCGTCTCCCATATGGAGGGACCTGGGTTTGATCCCCGGGACCTCCCAGTACAAATAAAAAAAATAAAAAAAGGTAGTGTCCACCAAGAATTAACAAACTCAAAAAAAAAAAAAAAAAAAAAAAGGTCCATAATATACATTTGGCACACTTTTTCCATGCTCCCCCATTATCAACACAGTACATCTTTGGCATAGATGTGTGAATATTACATTATTACTGTTAACCACAGTCCACAGGTCACTCCAGTTGTATTTTCCCATGCTTCTCCACTTTCCCACCAGCCTGCAATAGGGATGTATATCTGCTATAGCTCAAAAAGGACACACTTGCATTTGTGACATCAACCACAATTCTCATCCACCTCTGGGTTTACTGTGTTATTCAGTCCCTAGATTATTTGCTAGCTTTCTGTTATTGGCATTTACATCCCTAGACTACCCTTTTCAGCCATATTCCCATTTATATATCAGCTGTTACTCACTGTAGTGTGTTACCATCAACTCTATATATTTCCACACTTTTACAGTAAAGTTAATTAAAGCTACATACAGTAAATATCAGTAAACCATCTCAGTCCTCTTATCTCCTTTAAGAATCTACCACCTACCACCAGGTCTTGAAGATATTTTCCTACATTTTCTTCTAGAAGCTTTATGATTCTTGCTTTCATATTTAGGTTTTTGTTCCATTTTGAGTTAATTTTTGTATAAGGTGTGCAATAAGGGTCTTCTTTCCTTCTTTTGGATATGGATATCCAGTTCTCTCAGCACCATTTGTTGAAAGGACTGTTCTGCCCCAACTGGGTAGGTTTGACAGGCTTGTCAAAAATTACTTGACTCTATATGTGAGGGTCTGTTTCTGAACCATCAATTCAGTTCCACTGGTCTATGTGTCTGTCTTTATGCTAGTACCATGCTGTTTTTACCACTGTAGCTAGGTAATATGATTTAAGTCCAGAAGTGAGAGTTCTTCAACTTTGCTTTTTCTTTTTAAGATGTTTCTGGCTATTCAGGACCCCTTACCCTTCCAAATAAATTTGATAATTGTGCTTTCCATTAAAAAAAATATGTTGTTGGAATTTTTATCAAGATTGCATTGAATCTGTATATCAATTTGAGTAGAATTGACATCTTAATGATATTTAGTCTTCCAATCCGTGAGCGTGGAATGTTCTTCCAGTTATTTAGGTCTTTTTTAAATTCCTTTTAACATTGAGTTGTAGTTTTCTGAATACAAGTGCTTTACATCATTGGTTAAGTTTATTCCTAAATATTTGGGTTTTATCTGTCATATTTTATTTTCACCACCATTTTGACACTTTTAGTTACTTTCACTGATATAATTTTCATTTCTAGACTCTCTTCCAAGACTCTCTCTCTCCTGTCTTTTCCTTTCAGGCTGTATCACACCCTTTAGTATTTCCTGCAAAGTTGGTCTCTTGGTTACAAACTCTCTCAGTTTCTGTTTATCTGTGAATATCTAAACTCAACCTCTTTTTTGAAAGACAATCTTGTTGGATATAAGATTCTTGGCTGGAAGATTTTTTTTTTTTAATTACATTTAATTTAATTTATTTTTATTTTTTTAAAAAGATACTTAGATTTACGTAAATGTTACACAAAAAATATAGGAATTCCCATACGCCCACCTCCCACACCTCCCACAACCTCCCGCATAAACATCCTTCATTAGTGTGGCACATTAATTGCAATTGGTGAACACATCCTGGGGCTTTGCCACTAAGCATGGACCATAGTTCACATTGTAGACCACACTCTCTCCCATACAGTTCTGCATGTTATATGATCATATAAAATGGCCTATATCTGTCATTGCAATGTCACTCAGGACAATCCAAAGTCTGGAAAAAGCCCCTATATTACAACTGCTTTTCCCTCTCCCTGTGCCCAGAGCCTCCAGTGGCCACTGACTTCATATCAATGTTTTAATTTATTCCATTGCTTGAATCATAATATGTCTATAGTAGAATACATGTAAGTCCACTGTAGTCCATAGCTCTTCCCCCAATCCTGAGGAGTCTGGAATGGTCATGTCCAAGCCACCTCCAATTGAGAGGGGGCTTATATCCCATGGGGAAGATGGATGGGATTATCCTGCCTGCAGCTGCAGACTCTCTCCATTCCCTGGGATGGCCGTTGTCCATCAGCATCTCCCCACCCGTTGTTCTGGGTGAGTCCAATGAGCTGTAGAGTAGGAGTTGCTGCTCCACCGAGGTTCTGGTCCCAGCTGGTACATGGACAGCCCAAAGACTCAAGTCTCTGGACATATACCTACAAACTCCAGCACCGAGTATAGGTTTGAATAGAAGGGAAAGATGAGCCATGTGCAGGGAAGACATAGTTGAGTCTAGCTCTGTCACTCTCAGGAGCACAAACTCCAAAGTAGGGCCCATTGGTAAGGCACCAAACTCTGGAGCTATCCATCCTGACACAGGACCTGGGTGTCTCCAGAGCTTTCAGGAGCCCCTCTATTTGGGGTGATAGCCACTTTGGAATTCTATGAGATCCTACTGAGATGTGCGTAAGCGTTACCTCTGGGATGACCTCCTGACTCATTTTGAAGTCTCTTAGCCATATAAACCCATTTGTCTTTACCTTTCCCCCCTTTTATTCAAGGTCTTTTTCCAGTCGCATTGCCAGTTGGCACTTGGTAGCAATCCCTCGGTGCCAGGGAGGCTCATCCCCGGGAGTCATGTCCCATGCTGGGAGGAAGGTAATACATTCATATGCTGAGTTTGGCTTAGAGAGAAGCCACATTTGAGCAACAAGGAGGCTCTCAGGAGGCAACCCTTAGACACCCCATAACAATAGGCTGAGATTCATTTTCAAGAGAAAAGACTCAGAAGGCTAGTCATCAATGTCAAGGGCCCATCAGTGGATCATCCTCCTTCACCAGTCACTGCCCCTGCACTTAGGGGACTGTTGCTGCTCCCTTAGAGAATATGGCAGAGTTCTCCATGGTGGGAATTCAGTATTCTTTCATTTATTGAGTGATTCTCCACCCACTGTGACAATGCCCTGTGAACATTTGAACATTTTTATATACCTTATATTTATGCTCAGGTGAACGTCCTCCCATGCATCCCCCATCCCTGACACCCCACACAAACGATCCTCCCCCTCCCCAGTTGTAACCCTTCTGTGATCCAAACCTTCTTCAAAGATGAAGCCATTACAATAGCTGAATACAATTAATAGGAAAATGAAATAATAATGATAATTTAATTTTAAAATACATAAAAATAAAAAAAAACTAAAAATAAAATAAAATTAAAAGATTGGGATGTCTTTTGGAAAGGATATCTTTTGGAAGTTTTTCTCTTGCAGTATCTTAAATATATCATACCACTGTCTTCTTGCCTCCATGGTTTCTGATGAGAAATCAGCATCTAATCTTATTGGGTATCCCTTATAGGTTATGCATTGCTTTTCTCTTGCTGCTTTCAAAATTCTCTGTCTTTGGCATTTGACATTCTGATTAGAATGTGTCTCAGAGTTGGTCTATTTGGATTTATTTGGATGGGAGTATGTTGTGCTTCTTGGACATGGATATCTATGTCCTTCAATAGGGTTAGGAAATTTTCTACCATTATTTCTTCAAATATTACTTCTGCCCCATTTCCCTTCTCTTCTTCTGGGACACCCATGACATGTATGTTTGCATGTCTCTTTTTGTCATTTAGTTCCCTGAGAATTTGTTCAATTTTTTCCATTCATTTCTTCCTCTATTTTTTGTATGTTTGCTTTCAGAGGCCATTTCTTCAAGCTCACCAATCCTTTCTTCTGCCTCCTCAAATCTGCTATTATATGATTCCAGTGTATTTTTAAATTTCATTTATTGTGCCTTTCATTCCCATAAGATCTGCTATTTTTCTATGTTTGCTTTCAAATTCTTCTCTATGCTCATCCATTGTCCTCTTAATATCCTTAACTCTTAGCCATCTCATTGAATTTATAAGGAGATTTGTTTGAACATCTGTGATTAGTTGTCTCAACTCCTTTATGTCAGCTGGACTCTTACCTGTTCCTTTAACTGGGCCATATCTTCCTGTTTCTTGGTGTAGATTATAATTTTTTTTTGGTGTCTTGGTATCTGACTTGTTAGATGTATTTATTCTAGGTGAAATTTCTCCATTTAGTTTAGGGCTTTCTTGCCCTTTCTGGGTGAAAGAAGCCAGTCCCTACCATCACTGTGATTTTCAGTCAACCCAGCTTCCCCTCATGCTGAGGACTGAGTCAAAATGGCAGCTACCGGCCTCTTTCCGACTTGGACAGGTTCACACTTTAGCTGTTCTTAGGGTTATACTTTAGCCAGCCGAATTTACTAATCAGTAGCTGAAATCAGTGTCCAACTATCTCTTCCTCCCCTGTTTTTGCAATATGGAGCTTCCAATTTCAGCCACAGAATAGCTCCTGAGGAGGCTTGTACTACCCGAGTCATATGATCATTGACCTCCATGGCATGGCCTGTATTTTACCGGAGAGGCTGGTGCAGGTCCCCCCAGCTTCCTCCCTGCTGTCGGTGGGGCTGGGGCAATCTGATCTGGATGGGAAGAAGCGAGTCCCTACCAGCACTGTGATTTTCATTCAGCCACGCTTCCCCTGGTGCCAGGGGCAGAGTTGAAATGGTGGCTACCAGGTTTTTTCTGACTTGGACAGCTTCAAACTTTAGCTGTTCTTAGGATTACACTTTAGCCCACTGAATTTACTAATCAGCAGCTGAAGTTGCTGCCCAATCTTCTCTTCCTCCCCTGTTTTTTGGAAGTGGAGCTTTCAATTCCAGCCATGGAATAGCTTCCGAGGCAGCTTCTGCGCCAGTGGAGGGTGGGCACTGGCCTCCAGGGCTTGGAGGACTCTACTTATGAAATCATCTCTGCAGATGGGCAGTCTCCTCCTTCCATTCTTTCTACGATAATGCAGGATGCTCTTCTGGTCTCCTGGAGCCCCAAACAGGTGCTTTAGATAGCTCTGGGTGATTACTAACTGCCCTGTAGCATGAGCTGACTCTAGGAGCTCCTTACTCTGTCATCATCTTGCTGGTTGTCCTGTCCTTAGGCTTTTGAGGAACATTGTTGCTTGAGGCTTTGCCTACATTGGCAGTCTGTGATATCTGTCTGAGATTTGCATAATTTAAATCGCCTAACCATAGTAACTCTATTTTGTTTTATTTTTTTTCACAGTATGTATTAGTCAACCAAAGGGGTGTTGATGCAAAGTACCAGAACTCTGTTGGCTTTTATAAAGGGTGTTTATTTGAGGTAGAAGCTTACAGTCACACAGCCATAAAGCATAAGTTACTTCACTCACTAAAGTCTGTTGCCACGTGTTGGAGCATGTTTGTGAGGGTTCAGCCTTCCTCTACCCCTTAAGGCTCTGTGGTTCCCGCTTCTTTCAATATCAGCTGTAGGCTGGGATAAGTCGTGTCTCTCTCCTGGGACTCATTTCTCTCCAGGCTCAGCTGCTCTGGTGTCTCCACAAGGTCAGCTGTAGACTATCAGGCTCTTTCTCTCTCTTCTGGGGCCTCTGCCGTGTCTATGGAGCCGTCTCTATTCCCCTGTGTTCTTCTCCTGAGTGTTCACTTCCTGGGCTCCAGCATCCAAAACTCCGATTCTCTCCTCTGCCCTGTCCTTTTCACTTCCTACTGACATGGCTCAATCAAAGCCCTAGTCATAATTTAATGAAGTAAAAGTGAAGCCTCTGAAGTTAATACAAACTAATACACCCAGAGGAACAGACCAGTTTACAAACATAATCCAATAACTATTTTTGAATTCATAAACACTATCAAACTGCTATACCATAGCATAGAGGAAAATACTGACAAATATATGAGACTGTAGGTAGGCAAGGCTTGAAACATATGATTGACGTGAAACAGCTGGTTATTTCAGCACATTCTTTCATTCAATTGATCTTTTATTCATTTCATGAAATATATGCTGTATTACTTGCTGAGCTATAGCAGTAAACAAGACAAAGTCCTTGTCTGCCTAAAGTTGAGATGGAAAATATGTGACAAACAAGTAACAGAAAATAAGGGACCTAAGGAACCAGAAAATTCACACGCTAAGATTTCTGTGTCAAATTTACCTGCATGGAAAGAAGCAAATATTAATTTGAAGTCTTCAGATTCTTGGATATCAATCCACATGAAAAGAGTTTCTATAAATCTGTAGAGCAGGCAGTATGACATTAACTGTGTTCAGAACTGCTAGGATCTTTGTGATGGTGAGGTCTGGTTGCAAGGTTGCTACTGTATCCACAAGGTTTTGGATTGATTGTCCAGCTGTTAAAAAGCAAAGGTCTTCCTTCATGTTAAGAGAACCTTTGCGAATAGCGTGGGAGTGAAAAAAGGATGGGTGACTCATTCATTAGTAAAATGAATTGAATTAGAGTGATGTTACAAGTGCTGCATTTCAATTTGCATTTTATTTCCCCTACTGCTACTGAAGATGGTCATAAGAGCTTTCTTGATAAAAAAAAAAATGTTGATCTTCCCATTATGGTCTGAAGAAATAATTTAAGCAGAGTTTCTAACTTTGAATTTTTAAAGTTGAGAAACTGAGGATCCTTGAGATTGTCTTGTTCCCACATTACCCAATCTGATTCCAGCAGACTTCTCATTTATCTTACCAGAATAGGTTCAATAAATTAATTTTTCTTGCAAATCTTTAGGTTATTCCTTTTCTAAACTACCATTCCTAGATGTGTTTCTCATAAACCAAGTCCTTTTCAGGTTCCCCAAATTTTAATAATTGTACCATTCTGCCAGTCACCCAGGAATATAAATTTGGAGCTATTCTTGTCCCTCTCTTTTTAGCCTCACAATATCTAATCATTTGCCTATGCATACAGATATTGCATCTGTAATATTACTAAGTTATACCTATTTGTTTGCTTATTACTTTTTATGACAGCAAATTCTATATTAGTGATTTCTCTTTTGTAAAAGAAAGTGTAGAAAAGTGTTTGTTTTAGTTTTCTAGGCTGCTCAAGAAAATACCATGAAATGGGCCAGGTTAAACAATGGGAATTTATTTGCTCATGGCTTGAGGCTGGGACAGAGTCCAAATCAAGTTGTCATCAAGGTGATACCTTCTTCCCCAAAACTTTGGCATTCTGGGGCTGACTGCTGGTGATTCTTGGTCCTTAGCTGTCACGTGGCAAGGCACACGGTGGCATCTACTGGTCTCTCCCTTCTTTTCCAGGTTCCTCTATATTTCAGTTTCTAGCTCCATGTGGCTTTCTCTCCCTATGTCTGAATTTCATTCCACTTATAAATAACTCCAAAAATAGGATCACACTGTAACTGTAGTAACCTCATCAAAAGATTCTACTTACAATAAGTTGTTACTCACAAGAATGGAATAAATTTTAGAACATATTTTGCTTGGGGAACATACAGGTTTAAACTACCACAGTGATCCTGAGCAAAAGCGAGTTCTTTTCTCCTCAAAGTACTTTAAAGACCAACTCCTGAGACACTGGGGTTTCCAAGAGAGAAAGTCTATTTGCCAGTGCATAGCAAAGAGGGTCAGTGGCCTACGGGTACAAACATTTGCCTCCCCAGTTTTGAGGAGATTGGGTTTTTATGGATTCAAACCGGGGAGGGTAGAGTGGTTACCATCACAATAACAAGTGTACACAAGGGTGAGGCCAGTCTAGAGGAACCATAATTTATGGCAGTTTCAATAATTTCAGGAACAACTTTTGGCTCTTCTGTAATTTACTGGAGAAGTGAGAAAAAGCATCTATGTACCGATTCAGTAATCAAAATCATTTCTTAATTCTTAACTCCCTTAGAACCCCCTCTTTGGTTTGTTCCTTCCCAATCTTGGGGGTCTGAGTGATGACCCCTCTGACTTCTTCAGGCAGAACAGGGGTGCTGGCCCTAGGGGTTGGGGGAATGGGACTTCTTAGATTGTAGCTGCGCATACTCTTTAATTTCAGGTTTTGGCTGGGGTATTAATGTTTTCTTAGTAATTCTGTTCCAACAAGGCCCCAGCCTAGTAACATATTACTACTTATTAGTAGTAATATATTCTCCCTGCTTGTGATATTGAATATTGAATGAAACCACGATCCTATTCCTGTGGGAAGACAATTAAATAAATCAAATACACCAAAGATCAGGGCAGTATTTATTGCATTAACTTGATTTTTCATATGTTCTAATGTTTTAGTTACATTATCAGATTCATCAGGTATATAAGTACCGTTTCACGCCTTAGAGCCAGGTCAGTATTTAAGAGAGATGTGCTGTTGAGACTGTCATTTGAGGAACGTTGTGTAAAACTGGTCAAGGCTTCTGTCCTAAGTATGCCATCCTCTGTGCCTAATGATGGCAGAAATAAAGCTGCTAGGTGATTGTACCAAGGAAAGACTGGTACGATCTGATGGCTCAGCACACTCTTAGTAAAGATAGATTTGCTCCTGATCATAGTGTTTTATGACTGTTTCCTTGAGCCCAGGGTAATCCTAAAGTGCACCTGCCTATCCAGCCTGGGGGCAACCAGGGCCATAAGTTGGTATAGCATAACCATTGCATTCCAGCAAACACCATGTCTATTAAACCATTCTGTCCCAAACCAGTCACTTCCTTGCAATATTATGGCTTGGGGACATTGCTCTGGAGGCAACCATCCCCTTTTTCTTGTCTTTAAAGGATTATGTTGTTGAGAGTGGTTCCATTGTTTCCAGCAAGGAGGGGCTGCCCGGCTCAGTCTACCACACCCGGGTGTTAGCCATCCCAAGTTGGAAATGCCCCTCTTTTTCTCTAATACATAGCTGTTCAACCTTATTGTCTAAATGGTTTGCATATTGAATGGCTCTTTCTATTGTCATACTATACGAAAAAGAAATTTGTTGTCCTGGGGTTTCCAAATAAATTGGCCATTTCTTTGGATCTGCACTAATTATATCTGTGGTATCTAAGGTCCCCTTCTGTTTTCACATCTCCTTGATTAATTTTCTTAGTTCTTTCCAGTCAGTTCCCTAGAGGGGTAATAGCTACAAATATAACCCAGAAATACTAGATATAGATAACAGGCCACATACCCAGCAATCTGACTGATACATAGAATTTGTGTAAGAGTGTGCCCGTTGCAGAAAGACATTAGTGCTTGACAGTAGGTCAATTCCTTGGGCTATACCATAGCAGAGATAGAAAACGAGGATAGAAGTCCAGAAATACATGTTGGGAAGAGTCTAATAAATTTATATAGTAGTCTATCTATCATGTACAAGTGAAAGTATTCCTCTTTTAGTCAACACACATCTATTAAAGTTTTGAATGCACTTAACAGTACTCAAGCAAAAAGAAATGCCCTAATGATTATCATTTCTTACCTGTTTTCCTGAAGCTGTAATTTAAATCTTCTAGAGGTGCATATTGATATGTCTGCTGGAAGTTCATCAGCTTCCTCTCCTTCTTCAAGATCGCTGGCAATTTGCTCATCAGTATTTGTTCTGTGAACGACACTAGGAGAGAATGGTTAGAGGGTCCTATTTTTATCCTGCTATGGTGTATCTATGGTTTCACTCCCGTTAATTCAACAGAGGAGTGAGTGGTTAGTATAACCTCACAGTGACCTTCCAACTTAGGTTCCAACTGGTCTGTTGGATGCAGACTTCTCCATTTGCTTAAACGAATCCAGTCCCCAGACTTAAAATGATGTAAGGAAACATCTGTAGGGAAAGTGAGCTGACTTGAGGCTTAGTGATGAATTGCCTCTAATGTGGCCCCTAGAGATGGAATAACTTTTTAGTTTCTAATTCCTGGACTTATTCAGTCCAGGTATACATACCATCTTGTTCTAGGAATGGTCTCCCATATGCCATTTCAAATGGGCTCAAAAGGAGCCTGCTTCTGGATGCTTCTCTTACCCACAAAGCCACCAGGAACATTGTCCTGAGAAAGAGTAGTCTCCTGACAGAGTTGAGCTACATTTTCTTCAGGTTAAGATTCATCTTCCCTGTTTTCTCACTAGATTGTGGTCTCCAAGATGCATGTAATTTCCAATGTATTTTCAGCATTTTTGACAGTTCCTGTGACATTTTTTAAGTGAAAGCCCCCCTCCCCCCATTATCACTTTTATTGAAAATTGGAGTCCAAACCATGGGATTATTTCTTTCAAGGGTGTCTTAGTTAATTCTGAGGCTCACTCTGTGCTGCCTGTGAATAGATCCACAAAAATAAGAAAATATTTATAATTTCCACATGCTTTTGGCATAACAGTGAAATCTATTTGTCAGTCCTCACCTGGTGTTGTACCTTTTGCTTGAGCTCATTTTATTGGGAGCAGATGTCCAGGTTCTGAGTTGTTTTTAGCACAAGTTAAACAATTTTGTGTCACTTTCTAAACGGTTCTTTGCATTTTAGGTCCTATAATATAATTCTTCAGCCACTGATAAATGTTATCTCTTCAATAAGTAAGAACTCTTTCCATTAAGTGATCAGGAATAAGGATTACTCCATCTTTGTTATAAACCCATCTTTACTCAGTTCCTCTGTATGGAAGGTTCGATTGAGAACTGACCTCTGTTTCTTTTAAGTCAAAGCCCCACTCTTTTGCTCTCAGTTGATATGGGGCTGAATACTGAGGAAAAAGTTTTTTAGTCTTATATCAAGTATCTGAGAAAATACTTACGATGAGGATTGATGTTTTATTTAGGCTGCTGATTTTGCTTCTAAATCTACTATTCAGTTACCTTTAATAGAGTCTAGGTTTCCTTTCTAGTGACTATAGCAATGTATTATGGCAAGTTCTTTAGGTAATTTAGCAGTTTGATATTGTTTATGAATTCCAAAAATAGATATTGGATTATGTATGTAAACTGGTCTGTTCCTCTGGGCATATTAGATTATATTGGATTCAGAGGTTTCAGTTTTACTTGATTAAATAATGATTGAGGCTTTGATTGGGCCACGTCAGTAGGACATTGAGTCCCTGCCCACAGAGAAACCACACTGCAGAGGAGGGAGTTTGGAGTTTTGATTCTGGAGCCTGGGATGTAAACACACAGAGAAGCAGAAATGTGAGAAAGGAGAGAAGGCTCAATTGGACACAGCAGAGGCCCCAGGAAGAGAGATGAGCCATTTGCCTGATACTCTACAGCTGGCCTTGTGGAGAGAGCAGGGCAGCTGAGCCCCAGGAAGAGAGGAACCCAGGAAGCCTGAACCCTTGTAAACATCGGCAGCCATATTGCCCCAACACGTGGCAACAGACTTTGGTGAGGGAAGTAACTTACGCTTTATGGCCTGGTAACTGTAAGCTTCTACCCCAAATAGATACCCTTTATAAAAACCAACAGATTTGTGGTATTTTGCATCAGCGCCCCTCTGGTTAGCTAATACAGGTAACATTATTGCTTCTTATAAGGTTGCCATTGTTTATGTCTGCATGTTTGATTTCCTTCTTGCCAGATGTTAAGAATCCTCTTTCCTCCCAGATGGCTCCATGGGCATGAACTCTGCTAATAGCATACTTAGAGTCTGTATATTTTGTTTAATCACTGTCACTTTCCCAGATGTAAAGCTCTGGTGAGTGCAACAAGTTCTGTCCATTGTGCAGATGTACCTGGTGAGAGGGCCCCATTCTCCAGCACTGTTTGTAGTGTTACCACTGCATACCTGGGTTTTTCTATGAGTCCACAATTAGGTATCCAAATTCTACAGAATCCTGCCACTCCTAAGAAAATCCTCCGTGTAAGTGGCTTTGCTACTCGGGCTAACACTTCCCTCAGATCTGGCAGTAGACCTCTCTGTCCTTTGGATAGCTCAAAGCATAAATATTTTACTGAGGTTTGTGAAATTTGAGCCTTTCTTTTTGAGACTTTGTAACTTCGGTCTGCCAAGAAATTCAGAGTTTGGATAGTCTTTTTATCTGATGATTTTCTGTTTCGACTGGCAATTAAGATATCATCTACATATTATAATAACACTCCTTCTTGTAAGTGTAATTCCCTTAAATCTCTAGCTAGCACTTCCCCAAATATTGTGTGTGTATTCTTAAATCCTGTGGAAGAACAGTTCAACAATGTTGTTGATTTTTGTTAGTAATGGGGTCTTCCAATTCAAAAGCAAAAAGTTCTTGAGCTCCCGGCTCAAGGGATATGCAGTAAAAGGTAGCTTTTAAATCGAAGACCATGAAGTAACAGAGATCTCCTGATAATGCAGTGAGTAAAGTATATGGATATGGAACTACCCAGTGGATGTCTTCTACAATTTGATTAAGAGCTCAGAGATCCTTGCACAACCGGCATTCGTTTAGGATGCCTGACTTTTGTACTGGCAATATTGGTGTGTTATGGGGGAAAATGGCAGGGTTGCATTAATTGATATTTTAAAAATGTCTCTATTAATGGAGCAATTCCTTCTCTGCATTCTAATTTAAGTGGGTATTGTTTAATATGACGTACCGTACCTGGATTACAGTTTCACCATTTTTACACCTCCGGGTTTTCCATTAGGCCACTCCTCTGGTTTCACAGCTTTCAGGATCTCTTCTGAGCTGTGGGTGACCTGCTTATTTGAACAGCAGTGCAGCTTGCAACACACAAGCATGGCGTGGAGGCATTCTATGGACAAATGATCTGGAGAAAAGGTTATCTGGGCATTTAACTTAGTTAACAGTCTCTTCCCAGCAAGGGACCTGAGTGTTCCGGTACATATAGAAATCTACACTTTAAATTTCTGGCCCAAATTAGGCTTCTATCAGCTGCAAAAACAGCTTATTTGCACTTTTACCGGATACTCCTTTTATAGTAACGGATTGGTTAGAAACCGCATCAGGCTTTTATTTAATACTGAGTACGAGGATCCTGTAGCTACCAGAAGGTCAATGAACTGTTTGTTCACCTGTATTGTCCCCTGTGGCTCTTGGGGGGAGATTGAGGGAAGTGAGGTTTCTTCACTCCAGGCCGCTGCTCGGTGCACGGGCTCTGTTGACGCATCTGGAATTTGCGTTGCCCAGCTTCCCTCGGATTTTCCCCTGGGGGCAGCTAGGGCAATTCCTCTTCCAGTGCCCTTCTTCCTTGCAGTATGTGTAAAGGTTTGTCCCTAATTTCTTAAGAGCTTCTCCCAGCTCAAAGGTGACGCAGGGGTCTTACTTTCTGCTGTTGTCTCATTCTGTTTTCATGAGAGCCCAGGGGAGGGCTGCTTGCCTCTTATAATCTTGATTCTAAGAGGTCTTCTTTGGCCTGGTCCCTATTATTACAGACTTTACAGGCGATTTCACCCAACCTGGAGAGAGGCAGTCCTAGTCCATTATCAATTTTCTGTAGCTTTATTCTTATATCAGGAAAACTCTGAGTAATAAAGGTCATATTTAAATTTCTGGCAGTCTCTGGAATTTCTGGATCTATGTCAGTGTACTGCCTATAAGTAGCATAAATCATTCTAAGGAAAGCTGAGGGACTTTCCTTTGGCTCTTGTATTACTTCATTAATCTTTTTTGAATTTATAGGTTTTGGGACCCCTTTTCTCGGTGCCTTAACAATACACTTTTTTTTTTTATTGTGGATAAAAATCAAAATTTTCACAATACAAACCAATATTTGTAAAATGATATATAAATATATATGCATATATGTGCATTTGCTTACATAAATGTTATTTATATATATATATATATTTTAAAAGGTGCTTAGATTACCTAGATATTACACAGAAATTACAGGGATTCCCATGTTCCCCACCTCCCACACCTCCCGCAACATCCCACACAAACATCCTTCATCAATGTGGCTTATCACCTGTAATGGATATACACATCCTGGGGCCTTGCCACCAAGCATAGACCACAGTTCACATCGTAGACCACACACTCTCCCACCCAGTTCTGCATGGTATATGCTGATCTAAAATGGTCTACATCTGTCACCGCAACGCCACTCAGGACAACCCCCAAGTCCCGAAAAAGCCCCTGTTTTTCAGCTGCCCTTCCCCTCCCTGCCCCGAAAGCGTCCAGTGGCCACCGGCTCCACCTCACTGTTATAATTTCTTCCACTGCTTGAATCGCAATATGTATACAACAGAATACCATTAAGTCCACTCTAGTCCATAGCTCTTCCCCTAATCCTGAGGGGACTGGGATGGTGACGTCCACTCCAACTCCAAGTGAGAGAGGGCTTATATCCCATGGATACGGTGGATGGGATTATCCTGCCTGCAGCTGCAGGCCCTCTCCATTCCCTGGGATGGCCATTGCCCATCATTGTCTCCTCGCCATTGAGTCCATTGAGCTGTAGCTCCACCGAGATCCCAGGCCCAGCTGGCACATAGGTAGGCCAGAGGCTCCAGTTTCTGGAAGTACACCTACAAACTCCAGCATCACATATAGGTTTGAATAGAATTAGTCCTCCCTGCACATGGTCCAACAGTCCCTTCTATTCAAACAATACACTCTTTATAGTGCTCCAATTTATCCCTGTTGCCAACATCATTTGGATTCCATTCAAGATCTCTCACTGGTGCTGCTAAATTCGCTCCAGCATACACTGGATTGCCAGGAATTTCTCATTTCTTATCTGCTCCCTGCTTTGCCTTTTCTATTACCATTCTCCATTGTTATACTGTTACTAAAGTATTTAATAAGGCCTATCTGCCCAATTAGGGTTATAAGTTGCAAAAATTGAAGCAATTAAGCTTCCCATTTTCTTTGGGTCTTCTCTACAGAGTGGGGGTATTGTCTTAGTTTGCCACAGGGCTACCAATGCAAAGTACCAGAAGTGGATTGACTTTTATAAAGGGAAATTTATTAGGGTAAAAGCTTACTGTTCCAAGGCCGATCCAAGGCCATGAAATGTCCAAGTCAAGGCACCATCAGAGATGTTTTCCTGCCAAAGTCAGCTACTGTTGATCTTAGCGTCCAGCCACTTAGCTATGAGGCAAGATGGTGGGTCTGCTGGTCTCTCTCTCCTTTCTCCTTGAACTCAGCTGTGGCCAATCAGTCATCTCTCCCTGGGCCTTGGCTGTTTGAGCTTCTCGGGGCTTCTCTCCTTGAGCTCAACTGTGGGCGGATCTGGAGCTCAACTGTGGGTGGCCATATGAGAATCCTTTTTCTCACATGGCCAGATCAAATATGGCCTTTTCCTTTCTCTGTGTGTCTCTGTTAATATCAGACCCAGCAAGATGATGGAGACCCAAGCTGGCTCAAGCCTCACTGATGTCCAGGCAAAAGGTCTCACACCCACAGGAATGGATTAGTTAAAAAACACGATCTTTTTGTTTTGGGGATTCATAAAAGAACTTCAAACTGTCACAGGTATTATTCCTCCAATTATATAAATCTTATGTGGAGAATGGGGTATGCGCATATACAGATACTCCTGGGCTTCCCTATCATCTATTCCCATAGGCATCTGCTGGAGAGGCAGAAGGTTTTCCAGTGACTCAGCTGCTAAATTGAGAGCAGCCCTGGATGAACTGAGTACCCTTGGAACAGACTAGTTTAGGGAATGAAAAGATGGATCTGGGACCCGGCCAAAAACCACGGCTGTGAAACACGTGGCCGTGGGAATCATCCCTGAGGGAAGGACCCCACAAGATGGCTGCTGGAAGAACCTTGCGAGAATTCCCCATTTGGAACAGGATTTTGTCCAGGATCAAGGAAAAGCACTGGATATTCTCAAAGGACCTTGCCATTGGGCCCCCCGCCCCCCAGGGGAATTGATGGGTGGGGTAATCAATCAAAACAGCAAACAGCTGGGGCTGCTCCCCCAAACATTAACAGGGGGCAGGGTAACTAGCGGTTTAAAAAGCAGGCGCAAAGATTGACTCCACCCTTTTTCAGCCCTGTTATGCCCTTCCTCTCCTTCCTGGACCAGCCTGCAAGTGTACTTGGGACCCATAATCTGCTGTTTTCTTTCTCTTCTCTCGTTTTCTTAATAAACTACTGGCCTAACTAAACTGGTATGTTCTTAAATTCTTTTTTGTAACATAGCCAAGAACCTAGAGAAAATCCATCAATACCCTGATGGGTATGAGAAGGGGAGGGGGAGACCATTTCTAATTCTAGTTCAGGCTCTTTTGCCTCTGGTAATGGGGCATGCAGAGGAGGGGAAAGGGGAGGCTTCCTCCTTTTCTGATCTGTCAGCCCCTCATTGGAGGTGGAGGTGGAGCAGATGAAAGAGTTAATAAAAACTCTCTTGGGTCCTCTGAATTTGAGTCAGGGAGGAAATTTTTCTTTTTCTCTGATAACTCTTACAGGTAAAATTTTATATTTTTTCATTGAGATAAATTGCTGGGAGAGACAAAGGGTTGAAATACATACTCTCATCCCTATTCTGCTCTATTTTACAGGACAGCTCTAACTGTAGTATAGGGTTTCTTCCTATGGAACTATTCTCAGGCCATTTTCCTCCTTATTTTAAATCATATTGAGACCAGACTCTATTACAGATAAACCGTTTTTTTCCATAGGCTTGTATCTAAAATTTTACTAATTTTTCAAGACGCTTTCCAAAGGGCTACATTCAGGAATGCTATTAGGATTAGACTTTCTCATTTCAAAGAATTTCCGTAACCAGTAACTAATTGGGGGCACTTTAGCAATACAAATGCAGTAACATACATTTTAGCAGTTTAAACAAACACATATATCTAAATAACACAACATTTATCAAACAGACATTTAACACTATATTTTACTAAATACCGAGTAATTGCTGGATGACTTATTTTTTAGGAGTATACTCAACAGACAGACTCAAGGTGAGGACTCAAACCCCAAACAGAATGGTACCCATAAAGCCAGGAAAAGGTGGCACTCTCAGACCAAGGGGATCCTTCTGGAAGCGAGACCCAGGCCTTAAAACCCAGGTCCAGGCAAGGGGCCTTGAACCGCCAAACTAACTTCCCGATCTACCTTGCTGACCCACTCACCCAATCCGACGTCCAGACTTGGGACTGGAACCACTTCTCTCTTTGATGCTTTAAAGCATGCTAGGGCCTGGAGTGCTGGCAAAGCAGAAAAACCCGATTGCTGAGCTTTTAGACCCAGAGGCTCTAGCGGCCACAGAAAGCTCAATTACTGTGCTTCCCTCTCGCTGGCCCCAGAACCTCGGGCATCTGGGCTTCTTATTCCTCAGGGATGCTTGGTCCTTGGTCCCACCAGAGTCTGTTTGATAAATGTCAATTGATATTGAGCAAAAGCAGGTTCTTTTCTACTCACACTTCAAAGACCAATACCTGAGACACTGGGGTTTTACAGAGAGAGTTTATTTGCCAGTGCATAGCAAAGGAGGCCAGTGGCCTAAGGGCCCCAAAATCCGCCTCCCCAATTTTGAGGAGTTTAGGGTTTTTATGGATTCAAACAGGGGCCGGTAGAGTGATTACCATCACAAAAACAAGTGTAGCCAGGGTTGAGCCTAGTTTGGTATAACCATAGCCAGGGGTGAGACCAGTTTAAAATAACCAGCACAATAGCAAGTATTCAAGGGTGAGGCCAGTCCAGAGAAATCATACGCAGTGGTGACACCATTGTGTGGCAGTTTTGGTAATTTCAGGTATTAACTCTTGTCTATTCTATAATATACTGGAACAGCGAGAAAAAGCATCTATTTAACGATTCAATAATCATTCATTTGTTAATTCTTAACTCTTGGTTACAGCTGTACCTAAGAATATGTCAGATTCTTGGGTAAAAAGCTGATGCCAACACTAGAATTTTCAGAGTAAGCAATAGATCTGAACATCAGAGGCCAAGTGCCAAAATGAGTCTCAACTCTTGGCTCTTCCATTTACTAGTTTTGTGAGTTTAAGAGATTCATCCTCTTTATTCCTTATTTTCCTCATTCCTATTCATAAAAGTGATAACATCATGCCTCTTGTAGACAGCTGTTGGGAGATTAAAGGAGATAATGCATGTAAATTGCTTATCAGTCTTCCTGGCAATTAGTAATACTTAATAAAACTAGGTATTGTTGTCTGTGAAGGGTATTGGTGGGTGTGGAGGGTTCACACCAGCTTGCCATGTGCACATCTCTTCACAACTCCTAATTCAGTTACCTATCACAGGTAGCTTGAAATTGGTCATGGCAGTAATATTTATACCACAGAAAATGACAGATGATACAAAATGGATTTTTCATTCCTAGAGAAGTCTATGCTAAACATTTTTTTTTTTTTTTACCACATCACTGATGTTGGGTTTATTTAATGTGTCTCTAGATATAGTTATTCTGAAGAGGCTAGAAAGGATAAAGCAATGGGCAAATGACCAAGCAGAATGCCCAGAATTGCCCAGAAAATGAAGTAGATAGGCCCTCAAGCAGGAAGCTAGAAAAAAATGTAACACATACATAGTGAGGAGGATAGGTCCTTCCTTTGACTTGGAATATGTTCAGTTTTGTGATTCTGGAGGGTATCAAGAATCTTTAAGCTTTAGTAGCTTACGAACTAGGTCCTCTCTAGTGGATCATAAGCTAAAGAAGATAAATTCTCCAGATTTAATAACATGCATCCATTTGCAGACCAGTCTTCAGTAAATTATTTCTTGACTATTCCAATCTCATCTCTCTTGTGCTGTGGTAGGTTTAAGAAAGGGAGCTCAGGCTGTCCAAGCTTGGATCAGAGAAGTGAGGGAGGTCAGGAGCACTGGGTGGCCACTACTGTCATGGGAGTGGTGATCAGAAGAGTCCCCAAGGTGAAGATGAGCCTCGAGGAGGATTTTGGGGTTTAGTCAACCTTCTGTCTCTTCTAACAAGAAGATTTCTTTCAGACGGCAACCTTAGTAGTTGGCTTTATTACTTTGCTAAAGTTTTTGAAAAATTATACTGTCAATGCCTTAATTCAGGCTGTTTTTTATTTTGTTGGTGATGTTACAATTTCCTCCTAAATATATTTCCAGCTTCTAATATCGGAAATATTTCCAATATTCTAATTTTTCATACACTAACTTCCAAAAAGGTGAGAAAGAAAGAAGCTTTTCATTAATTTGTATTGCCTGCAATGTTTTGTATAAATACCTGTGTTTGATATTCAAGATCCTTCACAGTATGATTTTAAACTGTCTTTCCAGGCTTATCTCTTATTATTCTCTCTCATATGTCATATAGAGAACCTAAACCGAGTTACTCATTTGTGGTACATGCTTTGGACTTTTGTACCTCATGCAGTTTACTGAGGCTATTTTCTCTACTTGCATGCCCTGACACAACCATCTAAAACCTTTACCAAATATTTCATGGTCCAATTATACCTTTCATCATTTTCTACAATGAAAATCTCTGAAGACCTTTAGCAATTTGCAGAATTTTTTGTCAGTTGCTCTATTTGGTCTTGTATTAAAGTTAATGGGGGTAATGTCTCTATTTAGAGTTTTAGATATGAGATGTAATGATGAAATTATATGAACTCTGGACAACATGG
Source organism: Tolypeutes matacus (assembly GCA_026826555.1). NCBI lineage: Eukaryota > Metazoa > Chordata > Mammalia > Cingulata > Chlamyphoridae > Tolypeutes > Tolypeutes matacus. The sequence goes on along the minus strand of JAKSZT010026446.1, from coordinate 8,881,817 downwards.
AGTAAACCAGGAGCTAGAAAATAACACAACTGTCATTTAAGACTGGAGAGATGATAAGGAATGGAGTGAATTTGACTCCAGACTGGGTAGATGGTTGGGTGGGTGGACACAACATGCTAAAAATGTGGAATGCTCAGTTGGGATTCAGGCAATGGTTGAAACCAGTGTTAATAAATTGGTTTCACCAAGGAATCCAATCATAAAGCAAACTAATTATCACCAGGAAAACAATCAGGGTACACCTCTTACCCTAGAGGGGAGATAGATGAAACAGGCAGAATATTTGGTTGCAAATCAAAGTACAGTCCATAGTATGTCTATGTTTGGGCAAACATGACATCAGAGAAAGGGGACCAAGTGATGTGGACAAATACAGACATGCGGTTTTGCCCCATATGAGCATTCAAATAAAATACCTGGGATTGTACCTGGCTCTGATTATTAGCAAAGTCCTAACAGTTTTTTTTTTTTTTTTTTTTTTTTTTTTTGCGCCAAATACTAACAGTTTTGAATGAGTGTGTATTTGAGGGGTGAACTCACACACTGGAATAAAGGGGGAAGGGGAGGATGGAATTAGGTCTGAAGTTTTAATTGAACTCACTACATCTGGTGGGATTAGCCCAAACTTGGAAGAGCCTGAACTCACTGATGCTGCTAGTGGTAGCTGGACTGAGGACTCTATAGCAGTAAGCTGAGCAGAAGAATTTCTGAGTAGCGGATTATACGGAGTAAGGCTGTGATACCTGATGCTTATTTATGTGTGTTTTGAATCTGTGGAAAGTAGGAACTTGTATCATTATCAAGTCTATTGCTGAAGTCTTCGTTATGGCTCAAATCATGTCCTCTACAAGTACATGTTCAAGTGCTAATCCTCAGTCCTGTGCATGTGAATTCATTTATAAATAGTATCTTTGAAGATCCTATTAAGATGAGGTCAAACTGATTCATGGTAGACCTAAGCCCAATGAATGGGGTTCTTATATACGGAGGAAATTGGACACAAGTGTAGGATAAAGGAGACAGGAGGCCAGTGGCAGAGGTAGAGACTGAGTTATGGGTTGGTGACAAGCCACCATCAGAACTCTTCAGATTTCAGAGAAAGACGGCCCTGCTGACACCCTGGTTTTGGACTTTTAGCCTCCACAAATAGGAGACAATAAATTCCCTGTTGTTTAAGTCAACTAGTCTGTTGCATTCCATACAAGCTAGAGGTTGTTGTTTTGTTATTATTAGTTAATGATCTTCATCCTTTTTATTTCTGTCCAGACATTTTAAAAAGTTAGTCCAATTTCAGGCTAGGTGAGATAGCTCCTTTTTTATTTCCATCCCACAGGAAAGGATCAATTTAAGAACATAATTTTCTGGAGTTCACAAAAACATCAAACTACTACACCTCTAGATTGAGAATAACATTGCAATTAATTATTTATAATAAATCTATGCTTCATCCAAAATTGTATATATCTTGAGTTGCTCATAATGGACAACCTATATATATATATAGGTTTTTTATATATATATAATATATATATTTATATATATAAAATCATATATTTATATATGATTTTAACCTTCTCTGGTTGTCTTTTGTAGACAGTCATATATAGTGTTAAAATTGGACATCCATTGAATGTTGCATTTTTTTCAATTAAAAAAGAAAAAGTATAACCCTTAAGGGTTATATCATTGATGTCCTCAATAAGTACAGTAAGATAAAATGCCAATCTGAATATTTCATTAAGTAGATAAGTTTACTGGGCTGCCATTCTCAGAATTTAATTTAGAAGAAAACATGTGCATTTTTCTTGGATGTTAAATCTTAAAAGATTACAAATACTGTCTATACAGTAAATCAACTTAAATGCAAAATAAAAGAAGACATAAGCAGTATTAGTTCTGAAGGGCTGCAGCTCTGTGACATAAAATACTTTAAAAATAAATCTTTTACCATGTGGATAGAACAGTCATCAGAACCTGAAGTTCGTCTAAGTCTTTGGATGATTGTTCATGTGTAAGAGAATCAGAAATTTATATCTGAAGACTATCCCCAGCAGTCTCTAGTTTATATATATGGTATATTTACTTTTATAAAACATACATATTCCAGGAGTTAGACAAAAATATCAGCATGTTGTTTTTTACATTTGGATTCAAAATACATACATAAAAATGAATTCCTTCAATAATATTATTTAATTTCACGTTCATAAAGACTCCCAGATGAGGCTCTTTGGCTCCCCCCAGTACATACATTTGGGATAATCCACTTGAGCATAATATGCTCAGATTTGCCTCAAAACAAAAACAAAAAATTTTCTTCAATCCATTGGAAGTTTTGTATTATAAAAAGTCTTGCCAGTTATTTGGAGAGCAATTATAATTCCTTGCACATGACCCTAATTAAACTATTAACTTTAAATAATATTAAGTAAACTAATGATGAATATGATGATGATGATAGTTTTTAATACAATTTTATTGAAGTATATCATTCATACATGAGCATACATAAACAATAAGTGAATAGTAAAAGTTGTGAATTTACAAAACAAACATAATATCATAATGGAATCCTACCATACTTCACCCCACCACCAACACCTTGCATTGGTGTGAAACATTTGTTATAAGCTACATGTGGCAGTTTGATATTATTGATGAATTCCAAAAAGAAATATTGATTATGTTTGTAAAGTGGTCTGTTCCTCTGGGCATGGGACCCTTTAATTGTATTAAATTCAGAGGTTACACTTTTACTTGATTAAGTTAAGATTAGGGCTTTGATTTGGCCACATCATAGGACATTGAGTCCCCACCCCCTTGATGGGCAGACACTTACATGGAAAACCACACAACAAAGGAGAGAGCTGAGTTTTGATGCTGGAGCCCTGCGGAGAGAGCCGAGCCATTTGCCTGATAGTTTACAGCTGGCCTTGTGGAGAGAGCAGAGCAGCTGAGTCTGGAAAGAGACAAGCCTCAGGAAGAGAAACGACCCTCATGCCAACCTACAGCTGAGACTGGAAGAAGTGGGTACCATGGAGCCTTAAGAGGAAGAGGAAGGCTGAACCCTTGCAGACACTGGCAGCCATCTTGCTCCAACAGGTGGCAACAGACTTTGGTGAGGGAAGTAACTTACGCTTTATGGGCTTGTGACTGTAAGCTTCTACCCCCAAAAAATACCCTTTATAAAAGCCAATAGATTTCTGGTACTTTGCATCAACACCCTTTTGACTAACACACTCTGAAAGAACACCATCAAAATATTACTACTAACTATAGCCCATATATAATATTTGGGATATTTTCCACCCAACCCACAAGATTATTAACACACTGTGATAGTATATATTTGTTATAGTTCATGAGAGAACATTCTCATATTTGTTCAGTTTACCAGAGTCCATCTTCCACCATTGGATTCCGTGTTATACAGTCCCATGCTTTGTACAATCCATCCAAAGTATACACTCAATGGCTCCTATTTTCACCACAGAGTTGTGCTATCATCACCTCAGTCAATTTTAGAACGCTTTCATTATTCTAAATAGAGAAATCCCACACTCCATTACACCTCTGTTGTTACATCTTAGAATTGATATAATATCTTCTTTGACATAATATTACTGTTATTATCCATAAGTTACATTAGTTGTAATTTTCCCGAGTATCACCATATTCCTAACATTTTTGTGAAAGAAGAATATTTATACTATTAACCACAATCTTTATCCACTACTGGAATCACTGTTATACATTCCCTAGATTATTCTCTAGCTTACTTTCAATTGCCATTTACATCCACAGGCTGCCCCTTTCAGCCACAATTATATTTATAAATCAGCAGTGTTAATTATACTCACTACAATGTGTTACCTTCAACTCTATTCATTTCCACATTTTACAATAAACCTTCTTAAAAATTCTATTTACATTAAGCATCACCTCCCATTATCAACTCACACTCTATCTTTTAGTAACCTATACTCTAGATTTCACTTTTGTGAGTTTACTCATCATATTTAGTACATATTAGTCAGACCATACAATATTTGACCTTTTGTGTCTGGCTTATTTCACTCAGTATCCTCAAGATTCATCCATGTTGTCATAGGCATCTCGATTTCATTTCTTCTTACAGCTGAATAGTATTCCATTGTACGCATATACCACAGTTTGTTTAGCCTTTCATCGGCTGATAGACATTTGGGCTGATTTCTTATTTTAGCAATTATGAATAATGCTGCTGTGAACATCAGTGTGCAAATGTCATTTCATTGCCTTGCCTTAAGTTCTTCTGCATATGTTCCTAGTAGAGGGATTGCTAGATCATATGGTAGTTCTATATTCAGCTCCTTGAGGTATTGCCAAACTGTCTTCCAAGAGGCTACACCATTCTACAATCCACCAACAGTGGAAGAGTGTTCCTATTTCTCCACATCCTCTCCAGCACCTGTAGTTTTATGTTTTTTAAATAATGAACATTCTAAAAGGTGTGAAATTGTATGTCATTGTGGTTTTGATCTGTGTTTCCCTTATATCTAGTGATGTTGAACATTTTTTCATATGCTTTTTGGCCATTTGATTTATTTTTTGGAAAAATTTCTATTCAAGTGTTTTGCTTATTTCTTAATTGAGTTGCTTGTCTTTTCATCATTGAGTTGTATGATCTCTTTATATAACATGGAAACAAATCCTTATCAGATATGTGGCTTCCAAATATTGAGTAGGCTGATTTTCACTTTCTTGAAACAGTCTTTCGAAGAACAAAAGTGTTCAGTTCCGAGGAGGTTTCATTTATCTATTTTTCCTTTTGTTGTTCATGCTTTGGGTGTAAGTTTTAAGAAACTACCACCTACCACAAGATCTTGATGTGTTCCTACATTTTCTTCTAAGGGTTTTATGGTTGTAGCCTTTACATTTATGTCCTTGGTCCATTTTAAATTAATTTTTGTATAAGGTGTGAGATAGGGGTCTTCTTTCTTTCTTTTGGATATGGCTATCCAGTCCTCCCAGCACCATTTGTTAAATAGACAGTTCTGGCCCAGCTGAGTAAGCCTGAAACCCTTGTGAAAAATCACTTGACCATAGATATAAGGGTCTATTTCTGAGCTGTCAATTCAGTTCCATTGGTCAATATGTCTATCTTTATGCCAGTACCATGCAGTTTTTACCACTGTATCTAAGTAATATGCTTTAAAGTCAGAAAGTGGGAGTCCTCCAACTTTGTTCTTCATTTTTAAGACATTTTTGGCTACTGGAGCCCTTACTATTCCAAATGAATTTGATAATTGGCTTTACCATTTCTGCAAAAAAGTCTGTTGGGATTTTTATTGAGATTGCGTTGAATCCATAAATCAGTTTGGGGAGAATTGACATCTTAATGATATTTAGTCTTCCAAACCATGAACATGGACTGTCCTTCCATTCATTTAAATCTTCATCAGTTTCTTTTAGCAATGTTTGTAGTTTTCTGAATACAGGTTCTTCATGTCCTTGATTACGTTTATTCCTAAATATTTGATTCTTTTAGTCGCTATTGTATATGAAATATTTTTTTGGCTTCCTCCTCAGATTGCCGATCTGTGCTGTATAGAAACACTATGGAATTTTGTGTATTAATCTCGTATACCACCACTTTGCTGAACTCATTTATTAGCTCTAGTAACTTTTTTGTGGATTTATCAAGATTTTCTGGATATAGGATCATATCATCAGTGAATGGTGAAAGTTTTACTTCTTCCTTTCCTATATGGGTGACTTTTATTTCTTTTTCTTTCCTAATTACTCTAGCTAGAACTTTTAGCACAATATTGAATAAGAGTGGTGACAGTGGGCACCCTTGTCTTGTTCCTCACCTCAGTGAGAAAGCTTTCAGTCTTTCACCATTGAGTAAAATGCTAGCTGTGGATTTTTCATATATGCACTTTTCCATCTTGAGAAAGCTTACGTCTATTCTTATTTTTTGGAGTGTTTTTATTAAGAGATGATGCTGTATTTTGTCAAATTTCTTTTCTGCATCAATCGGAAGGATCATGTGATTTTTCTTCTTCAATTTATTAATGTGGTTTATTACACTAATTGATTTCGTTGTGTTGAACCACTCTTGTATACCTAAGATAAAACCCACTTGATCACATATGTAGTTCTTTTAATGTGCTTTTGGATTCAGTTTGTAAGTATTTTGTTGCAGAGTTTTGCATTGTTATTCATTAGAGAAATTGATAAGTAATTTTTTCAATATATCTTTATCTGGTTTTGGTATTAGTTTGGAATGAGTTTGGTAGCATTCCTTCCTGTTCAATTTGTTTTTGGAAGACCTTGAGCAAGATTGGTATTAGATCATCTTTGCATGATTGGTAGAATTCACCTGTGAATCATCTGATGCTGGGGTTTTCATTTTTGGGAAGTGTTTAATGACTATTTCAATCTCTTTACTCAGATTGGTTTGTTGAAGTCTTCTATTTCTTCTAGGGTCAGTGTGTTTTTCGTGTATTTCTAGGAATTTGTCTACTTTGTCTACATTGCCTAGTTTGTTAATGTGCAGTTGTTCATAGTATTTTCTTGTGATCTCTCCTATTCTGCAAGGTCAGTGGTAATGTCCCTCCTCATTTCTGATTTTATTTATTTGCATCTTCTCTCTTTTTTTCATTATCAGTCTATCTCAAGGCTTGTTGATTTTGTTGATCTTCTTAAAGAATCCCCTTTTGGGTTTGTTGATTCTCTCTGTTGTTTTTCTGTCCTCAATTTCACTTATTTCTGCTCTGGTCTTTATTTATCCTTACCTTTGGCTTGGTTTTGAATTAGTTTACTGTTCTTTTTCTTGTTCCTCCAGGTATGCAGTTATGTCTTTGATTTTAGCTCTTTTGTCTTTTTTAATGTAAGCATTGAGGGGTATAATTTCCCTCTCAGCACTACTTTTGGTGTATCTCATGGTCTTGCTATGCTGTGTTCTCATTTTCATTTATCTCAAGATATTTACTGATTACTCTTGCTATTTCTTCTTTGACCCACTTGTTAAAGAGTATGTTTTTTAATCTCCATATATTTTTGGATTTATACTTTTTATTGATTTCCAGCTTCATTCCACTATGATGAGAGAAGGTGCTTTCTATAATTTCAGTCTTTTAAAACTTATTGAGACCAGTCTTATGACCCAACATATGGTCTATCCTGGAGAAGGGTCCATGAGCATTTGAAAAGAATGCATATCATGCTGTTTTAGAGTATGATGCTCTATAAATGTCTAAGTCTAGTTCATTTATCATATAATTCTTGCTCTCTGTTTCCTTATTTATCTTCTTTCCAGATGTTCTATACAATTCTGAAAGTGTTGTATTGAAATCCCCAACTATTATTGTAGAATCAACTATTTTTCCTTCACTTTTGCCAGTGTGTGTCTCCTGTATCTTGGGGCACCTGGTTAGGCACATAAATATTTGTTGTTGTTATTTCTTCTTCATGAATTGCCACTTTTATTAGTATATAATGACCTTCTTCATCTCTTATAATGTTTTGCATTTAAAATCTATTTTGTCTGATATTAGTATCACTACTCCAAATCTTTTAAAGCTATTTATGTGGAATATCTTTTTGCAACCTTTCGCTTTCAACCTGAATGTGTCCTGACATCTGTTGTGAATCGATTGTAGATAGCATATTGATGGCTTATATTTTTAATCCATTCTGTCACCTGTGTCTTTTGATTGGGGAATTCAATCCATTAACATTTACTGTTATTACTGTAAAGGCACTACTTATTTTGTCCATTTTATCCTTTGCCTTTCTGTTTTCATCTCTTATTGTCTGTCTTTTACCCTTTAAGTTACCCTTCCTAATAATCTACATTTTTTCACTCTTCTCCAAGTCTCTTGTTCTTGTTTTTTCCTTTCAGGCTGCAGCACTCCCTTTCACATCTCTTGTAATTCTGGTCTTTTGGTAACATTTTTTATCAGTTTTTGTTTGTCTGTGAAGACTTTGAACTCAACCTCATTTTTGAAGGACAGCTTTGCCAGATAAAGAATTCTTGGCTGGCAGTTTTTCTCTTTCAGTATCTTGTATCTTAAATACATCATTCCACTTTCTTCTCAACTCCATGGTTTTGGTGGATAAATTGGCACCTAGTCTGATTATCTTCCCTTGTATTTGATGCATTGCTTTTCTTTTGGCTGCTTTCAGAATCCTCTTTATCTCTGGTATTTTTCATTCTGAATAGTAGATGTATTGTGCTAGGTCTATTCAGATTTATTCTCTTTGTGGCGTGTTGTCCTTTTTGGATATTGATATTTATGAGTTTTATAAGGGTTGGGAAGATTTGGTCATTATTTCCTCAAATATTCTTTCTGCCCCTTTTCCATTCTCTTCTCCTTGTGGGAAATTGATAGCATGTATGTTTGTGCTTTTTGTTTTGTCATTCATCTCCCTGAGACCCTGTTTCATTTTTTCCATTCTTTTCATTCTGTTCTCTCTTTTCAAGTTCAGATGTTCTGTCCTCAATTTCACTAATTCTGTCCTCTATCAGTTGAGATCTGCTGTTAAATGCCTCTAATGTATTTTTAATCTCTTCCGCTGTATCTTTCATTCCCGTAAGCTCTGCTTCTTTTCTTTGCAGGCTTTCAAATTGTTCTTTATGCCACTTAGTGTCTTCTTAATGCCCTTTATATCTTTTTAGTCATATGTTCCTTTGAGTCCTTGAATTGATTTAGGAGATTTGCATGATTATAATTGATTAGTTGTATTAAATCCTGTGTCTCTTCAGGATATTCGGTTTGTTCTTTAGGCTGGTCCATCTCTTCCAGTGTCTTAGTATGGCTTGTAATTTTTTGTTGATGTCTAGGCATCTGAAAATGTTGGTGAATTTACTCTGACAGTCAATTTCTCTATCTTGCCTAGTGGTTTTATTTCATGACACATCTTTGATTTTTTGTTCAACTTATTCTAATTCTTTAAAATTGCCCAACTTAAGTTATCACAATAGGGCCAGAGACTCAGTAATGGGGCACAAATCTGCTCCATGGGTTCTTGGATGAGAGACTCCTAAAAGCATTTTTTTTCTCCTTGCAGGTTCCTGGCCAGCCAGTCATTGATATTTGTTAGTGAATGTTTCTACAGAAGTGTCTCTTTCAACCTCCACTTGCCTGTGATTCTTGTCTGGACAGAGCCAATACTCGAAGTGGGCTCTACTGGCTGAACTCACTGAAGAGAACCCACTCCCCACTCTCTTCCTCATGATCTCTGTTCCCAGGGCAGGAGTGGTTTGTTCCCCTCACAGTTGGTTGCAGTGAGCCATGGGTTTTATCCAGACTATTTGCCTTGAGGGTGGGGGATGGGTGATGTTCCTAGCTGCAGGGTTTAGTAACTCATGGTATTCATTTTGGCTTCTTTGTCTCTCTGTTCCTCACCCTTCTGGAGGATGCACAGCACTCTTTTGGCCTGCAGATCCCAAAAACAACTCCTTTAGACAAAATTTTGACCTTCCTCCTTTCTTTTTGTGAGAGAGTTGAGCCCTGCTTATCTACTCCAATGCTGTGTTCCTGGAAGTCCCTGTAACTATGGTTTTTGAATGCTTACATACACAAGCATTGCATTAAATGCTTCTCATGCATTATCTCCCTTATTTGAAATCATACAATGCCTTATTTATTAAGTAATATTTTAAATTTATTTGACAAATATTTATTGTGCAGCTATGTATAAGGCACCACTTTAGGGTTGGGAGAGATGGACGTGAAAATAAATACACAAATTCCCTATCTACATATAGTATCTATTATAGGGTTACTTACATTCTAGATCCATAGAACTTATGTCTATTATTTGGATGTCATTAATCATCTGAAGCTCTTAAAGTTTAGATATATTAACCGAGGTTGCACAGAACATGTAGTTTTTAGAGTTCTCAATTTCCGATATGCTAAAGATCACTTTGGTTACAATTAAAGAATGGAAAATTTTTTTCTTACGATTCTATGGGATGTGTGGAAATAATGTATTTCAAAGAACTAGAGCCAGGATTATCAAACTTCTAGAACAAAATGTAGGGAAGCATCTTCAGGAATTTGTGTTAGGCAATGTTTCTTAGATTTTTACACCCAAAGCACAAACAACAAAAAATAGATAAATGAGACATCTTCAAAATTAAAAACTATTGTGCTTCAAAGGAATTTATCATGAAAGTAAAATAACAACCTACACAATGGGAGGAAATATTTGGAAACCACATATCTGATAGGGTTTAATATCCAGAATATATAAAGAAACCTTCAACTCAACACCAAAAAAGACAAACAACCCAATTAAAAAATGGGCAAAAACTTTCAAACACATCTCCACAGAATATATACAAATGGCCAAAACTTCATGAAAAGGTGCTCAACATCCTTAACCATTAGGGAAATGCAAATCAAAATCACATTGTCCCCAGATGTTATGTTTTTTTTTCCCACCCAAACCAGAATCCAATTGAGGTTCTTGCATTATCTTTAACTGCTATGTCTTTCTTAGTCTAGAGAAGTCCTTTGCTTATATTTCATTTTTTTACATTAATTTTATGTATTAAAGACACTGGGAATTTAGAGTTCTTAGTCAATCATGATAGAGTGCACACCCCAGGTGTATTAGTCAGTCAAAGGGGTTCTGATACAAAGTACCAGAAATCTGTTGGCTTTTATAAAGGATATTTATTTATGGTAGAAGCTTACAGTCACAAGGCCCCAAAGAGTCCAACTCAAGATTACTTCCTTACCAAAGTCTGTTGCTACGTGTTGAAGCAAGATGGCAGGCAACATCTGTGAGGGTTCAGCCTTCTTCCTTCCTCTTAAGGCTCTGGGGTCCCAGCTTCTGATCTCAGCTGTAGGCTGGCATAAGTCTTGTCTCTCTCCCTGAGGCTCATTTCTTTCTGGGCTCAGCTACTCTGGTCTCTTCACAAGGTCAGCTATAGACTGTCAGGCTCATCTCTTCCCAGGGCCTACCTCTATTGAGCTGTCTCTATTCCTGGGTTCTTCTCCTATGTATCTACTTCTCTGTGTTCTTGATTGAGCATACTTTATATATCCTACCAAGAGGGGCGGGGACTCGACCTTGCATGCCCTAATCTTAACATAATTTAATCAAAGGCATTTCAGCTGAATCTACTACAACCAAAGGGTTGTCATACCCAGAGCCACAGACCAGTTTACAAACATAAGCAATATCTCCTTTTTGGAATTCATAAATAATATCAAACTGCCACACTAGGCAAAACTCAGCTACCTTTTCATAGTCATTAAGCAGAGTTGTTTTTCCTATTCTTTGCTTTACAGGCAGTTCTGTGGTCCATGGCTCCAGGATTTATATAGAAGCACATTTCAGGTCATTTTGATAATAGGTCTAATTCTAAGGCCTCATCACCTGTGTTTGTGTGGACATTCAAATTGTAGTTTCCAAAGCTTAAATTCAATATTGATAACTGCATAAGATGTTGGACTTCACCTCCTGATCAATTAGCTTTGGTTACTCTATTCCTTGATGTTGCCAGGATAATTTTTCATCTTGCTATGAGAGTCAGCCAAATATTTTTAAAAATGCAAATATTCTACCTAATATTTCCTATGTTTGTAGTTGGGAAAGGGTGCTTGACTCATCCCCATACTATGTCATTTTGTGTAGAAAATTTTTTCTATTTTATTAATCAGTAGATTTTACGAATATGAGTGGGTACTCTGGTAAGACAGAATAGTTTTATGACAAAGACAACCTCATGGATTAGGATATGTGAACAGAAAATCTTTTAGGTAACAAAAGCATCAACTAAACACTTAGATGCTTCAGTACAATAGAGTGTATGGAAAATGATGTAATAGCTTTTTGATGTTTTGAGTACTATTTACATAAAAATTTAGACCTCTAATTGGGTATAGTGTTTGAAGTTTTAGTGTTTGTGTGTGTGTATATACCTTCACAGGTACACTTACACATACAGGCTAAATTCTTTCCATCCTAATTCTCAAGAATTTTAAATAATTTTTTACCTCACCTGAAAATTTGGTCTCTCTCCACTTGATTAAGAAGTTGCTCCAGAAAGCTTGTCCTGGACTTTGCAATTTCTGTATAAACATTCTATAATTGCCATTTATAAGTTTTTTATTTTTTATTTTTAGAAGACAGTAACATAATCTTTGCAAAGCTTTTCTGGAAATAGAGAGACTCATCTGCACATCAGCATAGGTTTTCATTGGATCATTTTCTCACAGGAAACAGATGAGATCCAGATGTATCAAATGAATTACCTCCATAATTTCACATATTTCCAAGCACATTACTTTCTGTTAAAAGTAGATTGAGCAAATATTCTAAATACATTTTTTTTCTTTTAAATTTACTGCTTTCTATATAAGTATTGGGCTGGGGATTGGAAATGATATTCTTAGGTCAAGAAAATAAAAGTTTCTTAGGGATGTCAAGAATGGCTAATATCCCAAGCAACTGAATATATAAAATTATAATTTTATTGCAATGACCCCAAAGAGTCATTTGGGTAATAAAGTCACAAGATATTAATGAAAGTGTTTGCTCTAACAACCTAGGCAAGGTAAAAAAATAAAAAGCAGAGTGGCTAAGATAAATGCTACATGCACCAATCCATGAAAGTGATAAATAACTTAAAGTATAGACATTTAATGTGTGAAAGGGAAAATAAAACAAACAAATAAAAAGAATGGGGATGATAGGAGCAAAAATTATTCAGTGCTTTACCAACTGAAATTGGTCTTGCTTGCCTGATCATCATTCTACGTCCCAAGTTGAATCCCCCCAGTCTTCCCACAGTGGGTGAATAAGCCCAATGGGAATCATCAGTCACTAATATGATATGTTTATTTAAGTTCTGAAAATAAAAAAGTGAACAGATGGCATCCCACCTCCTTATATATCACCCAAGTCTAAAATGTAATTTTAAAAACAAAATGGCCCAAGACAGCCATTGCAGGCCTTTACCTGTAATTTTGATGAAAGCAGTTTAACACTAGAACTTTCCTTTCTCTGAACTTATTTTAAGGTAGAAAGTTCAACATAGACTCCATGAAACAGATAGTGAAGATTATTAGGAAAAGTAATGTAAGTATTTCACATATTTTAAAGAGAATTTAAAGTGGTATGAAATAATTCCAAAGTTATTGAAAATTTCCATTTAAAGAAGTAAATCACACCCATTTAAATCAAAATAACCTTCTCCTCATTCAGAACTTGGCCAGTTTCCCTTTTTAAGCACTAGCGAAATTAATATGTACTTCTAGTGGTATTCATTCAGTGAAATCATGTGATGAATGCTTTTTTCAAAACTATAATTCCATAAATTATTATATTAGATTAGATATCTAATCTAAATTATGTAGAGATGAATTTTTAGAAATTGCGTTAGGATATAAAATTCCTACTTTTTATTACATACAATATTAAATATTATCTTTTTTTCATTCTGAGTATCTCAATCACCAGTGTGCTCTCCTTTTTATGTTCTCATGATCTACCTTTTTTTTTTTTTTTTCCATTTGAAACTTTGTTTCTCATGCTTAATTTAGTGATAAAGTAACTTTAGTGTGACTTAAAATAATGAATTTAAGGTTAATCCAAATATCAAAATGCATTTTTGAAACATTGAGACAAAAATTAAAACATTTATTTCTTAATATTTGTCTTCAAATGATATTACACTTTATAGGTAAAAACTGTGCAAATGATATTAGTGGAATATACAAAGGTACCAGAGGAAGAGCTAATGCATTCTTAAGGAATCACCAAAGGATCTGCAGAAGTGACACCTCTACTGAAACTAAAATATTTTCTACACTATGTGTGTGTGAATATATTTTTAATGCTCCCCATTGTAATTCTAAAATGAAAAGCTAGAAATAAACTTCCTCTGGGAAACAAAATGTCTGTCCAATATTTATTGTCTTGGTTTGCTGATGGCTGCCAATGCAATATACCAGAAATGAATTGTCTTTTGCAATGGGAATTTATTTGGTAGACGCTTACAGTTCCAAGGCTGTGAAAATGTCCAAGTCAAGGTGTCATCAAGAAATGCTGTCTCACCAACTTGCAGTTGTGGGCAATCAGGCACATGGTGATGTCACCAAAGTTGCTTTCTTTCAGAGCCCAGCTGTGGAAGATCAAGCACGTGGCAGGGCACAATGGCAGCTTGCTCATCTCTTCCTTCTCTCCTGGGTCTGTGGCTAGTTCTGCTTTGGGCTGCTCTGCTGATTTCAGTCTCTGGCCTCTCTGTCAACCTCTTGGGGTTTCTCTGTCTTTCTGCAGCTGTGGGTGATCCTAGAGTCCTCTCTCATATGGTAGGTAAACGGCAGCTCTTCCTCTCCTCTTTCATCCATTTATATAGGACTCCAGTAAAGGATTAAGACATGCCCTGGGTCCTACAATCTAATCAAAGTCCCTTACCTAAAACAATCTAATCAAAAGTGGTCTAACCAAAAGGTCCCATAACTGAATCTAATCAAAAGGGCACATCCGCAATGGGTTTACAGGCAGAGGAATGGGTTTGCTTTAAAAACAGGATTTCCTGGTTTCCAAAGAAGACTCAAACCAGGGCACTTATTATAACCCCAATGGCTAAGATTGACCATTAAACAATATTTAAATGCAGACTTCTTAGATATTGTCTCTGTAATCACAATAGACAATAAAAAAGATGTTAAGAATTCAATAGCACTGTCATCTATTTATCACAATCTCTAAGTTTAGTAAAATTATCTCTTTGTTTTGCTTGTGTGTTTTTTGTTGTTGTTTTGTTTTGTTTGTTTCTATAGTTAATTTAAAGGTGTATCTGTTTGGAAACTTTTGCTTTCGTGCTTTCTGCTTATCAAGTTATATTGTGGAAAGTAGCATAAGTAAATTTTTACCTTGAGATAGGACTTTTCTGCATCTAGCAGTAATATACTTAGAACTTCATAGGTGGGTAATGGGCTTTGAAGCATGATGTATAAATAGAATCTAATGACACTTTTTCCCTTAATGGTCTAAACCACTTTTATTTATAATGCTGTTCATTCATTCATTGAAACAAATATCATCACTATGTTCAAAGCTGTATGTTGGACGAATGGATAAATGGACAAAGCATGCTATTTGTAACAGGATTCTCTTATCTGCTTCAATTTACTGTATTTTGGATGTGGAGTCAAATGCACTGAGCACCTTCAGTTGATTGGGACCTCTTCTGTTTTGGTTTTGAACGTGTGATGAAAAATAAGACTTGTCAAGCTACAACTCTCACCAGGATTTGTCTGGTTTTCTTATGACCAGAGTGTGCTGGAGGCACACATTCTCTGAGGTAGGATGTAGGCATGTGAGACTGACACAAGCCCAAAATAACTGACTGAAAAGCGTTCAATTTGATGTTTTTGGTCAAAATCAGAATTTAAAAAATTTACTCAGTTGAGAAATTTAAAAATGTGGTCCTGACGGTAATTCTAATTTAAATAAATGGCTAAGAAATGTTAATTTGCATTTCTTGTTTTTGTTGAGCAAGGAAGGTCACACATCTCTTTCACATTCTAAGAGCCTGCTTGCTCTTTTTTGGCAGAAAGATCATAATCAGAACAGATGGCTAGTGAATTAAAAAGTTATACAATATTAGAGATATAACATTGTATTGATCAGATATTTGTAATAGATTATAAATTTCCCTGGGGTTACAATGAGTCTATAGCTTTCTAGCTGGAAAAGAACTTAGTTTATTGTCTAATCCTTTCATTTGAAGTGCAGAAATGTTGTGACTTGTGCTGGGTCGCAAAGCTAATTAATGGCCAGCAGCAGGACATGTTCCCAGGTCTCTTGACTCTTTATCAAGTGTTCCTCTAAAGGCCAACTTGTATGAGATAATAGAAAGTTCATTTAAAAAAGAAATTTCACCTTTAGCATTAGACATAAATTATAGATGAAAAAGTTTGCCTTGTTTAAGCAATGTATCACACTACCAACAAAATATTCTAACTAGAAGCCTATAAAATGAGTAGTCTTCCATTTGATGCTGTCCTGTGTTTTGCAGATTCAACTAACATCCTAAGTTGCTCTGTATCTTAAGCTCTAAAAGCAGCTGGCATGTCTTTATTCATTAAGATTCAAAATATTCTATGAGTAAGCCATATATGATTTATAAATACCAGTAAGTTCTCTCCATTGCCTTGATCTGCAATACCATTTTCCTTATCAAGGGATGGTAAGTACAAGACCCAATTTCTCTTCCTCCCCAAAGCCACAGAAAATGTCACTATTGATCCTTGGCCGTATTTCCTATTGCGTCTGGATGTGGCCCACATTACTACGTAATGTAGAGTGCAAGAAGTCCTTAAGAATGAAATGGAGCTGGCAAATAAAATGAAACTTGTTTAATATCCTAGTTCTAATCCTTTTTCTTGCATCCTGATAGTTATTCTTTTCTTCTTCCCACTTCATTTTTCTTTATCCAGAATGACAATGAAACATTCTTTTTAAAGGTTTGGTAGTGAATTGTCTTTTTTTTGTTTTTGACATAAGGGTATTACAAACGGGCATCATGCTACAATATGACAAATACAATTTTGATTTTTTTAATTCCTTTTGCCCTACTATATTGTCATGTCTTAATTGTTCCTATTATTAGTGATCCAGCAACAAATATTTTTAATTTTCCTTTTCATATTTTGTAAGCTGGAAACAAGTTAACTAAACATGTTATGGGTATGTATGCAGAGTATCCATAAGGTTATACAAGGGTCCAAGTAGAAAGATGCTCTGACTTTGGGACTATTCTTGCAGATACTCATAGGCCTTTTCTTTTAAGACCTGGGGTGTGGGCTGGAATGTAGTAACTAGCACAGAAAATTAGGACAAATTAATTGGAACCACTCAACTCTGAGTGTTTCCTGAATGTGCCTCTTTGTTTTACTTTAAACATGATTCCCCTGACAGCAGAAACTAGAGGCTGGACTTTCTTTGTGACTTCAGGTAAAGCCAGCTCTGGGAAGGATTGGCAGATCAGAATTGCAGGAGATATGTCAATTGGCCCTGTGATGTATGTAGTGACTATTGCCACATCAAGTCTTCAATCTGTTTTCAAAAGAAGCCTGAATCTGGTAGAGCCAGGATCTGGAAAGCCAGGCATGAAGATGGCGTAGCCTCTGGTTGAAACAGTAGGCCAGATACTACAGAGATGGTCTCTCAGTAATCAGCTCTTCTCTCCATATCGGACGGCAACATATGGCCAGTCAGATGCTGGTCAGGACCTGAGTCCGTGAAAACGGTGCCGCGGATGAGAAAGAAAGAATAAGACAAAGAGAAGAGAAACTGGGATCAGGGGACTCTCCGTCCGATATGGAGAGAAGAGCCCAGCCACCTCAGTAATCAGAGGACATCAAGCATGGAGATCAAATATGGGGGCATTGACCTTGTAGACTCCCAGTGAGAGGCCTATTTATCTGCCAGTGAGTCAGTTTCAGAGTTAGCTTAGGGTTCAACTATGACTTTCCCTGATTTGGGGCAGTGTGGTAGATTGAATTTTGTACCCCAACAAAAGATATGTTCTTAATCTTAATCCAAGTTCCTGTGGGAATGAACCCATTTGTAAGTAGAGCTCTTGAAAGATATATTATCAGGGAAGGTATGACTCTCTTGGCCTATTTAGGTGTAGTCAGACTGAATCAGGGTGGGCTTTGATCTGTATTACTGGAGGATTTAAAAATAGAAGCCAGGGAAATCTGCAGGAGACCAAGGATGTTGCCATGTGACAGGCAGAGATGCAAGAGAACGAACCCCAAGGATTGTGGCAAGCCAGCACCAGAATGCCACAGACTTTGTGGGGGGAAAAAGTATGGCTGTGGCAATGCCTTGCTTGGACTTCTGTCTAGCTCCAAAAAAGCACAAGACAACAAATTCTTATTATTTAAGCCAACCCATCGTGGGGTATTTACCATGGCAACTCTGCACAACTCAGTTAGGCAAGTATCATGGAATATTTGTCAGGACAAGTCCATAATTTCATCCTTCCCACACCTGACTAAGGAGAGAGGGGCTGGATTGGCCTGTGGCCCAGCCAGGTGGGTCGGCCCTCATTCTATCTCCAGAGTGGCTTGATGCTTATTCCTCTAATAAAAATGAGCAGGTTACCAGGGCTCAAGTCTAATACTCTGAGTTATAGTCTTGTTTGAAATTAACCTCCATTTCAAATTCATTAATGGGCTCAATAAGGCAGCCACTTAAGTAATCTCCCTGGGAATGTATAGTGTTGACCATGGGGTGATAAAGCCTTGTCATTTGGCATTCCTTATACCGTGTGACAACTCTTCTAACTATCTCCACATTTCTTGTTGTAATTATATCCACGGATGTATATCAGTTTCCTACGGACAGCAAATTATCACAAACTTGGTGGCCTAAAACAACAGAAGTTGATGGCCTCATAGGTCTGGAAGCCAGAGGTGTGAAAGCGAGATGCCCGTAGGGCTGTTTCCTCCTGCGGGCTCTGAGGGAGACGGTTCTGTTCCTGTCTTCCTGCTCCCAGTGGTTGCCCGCAGTCCTTGGCTTGTGACCACGTGGCTCCAGTCTCAGCCTGTCTTCACTTGACCTTGGTCTCGGTGTTGCTGTGCAGCCAAACCTCCCTCTTGTTTCTCTTATAAAGGCACCAGTCATTGGATTTGAGGCCCATCCTAACTCTAGTGTGTTTTCATCCTGAGATCCTTAACTAATCGCATCTGTAAAAACCCTGTTTCCAAATAAGCTCCCATTCTGAGGTTTCAGATAGACATGAATTTGGGGTGTATGTCTGGGGTATTGGGGGTGGGGCAGAAGATACCATTTAACTCACTACAGGATGTTTACCAGTTTTACTGAGAAAATCCTGGCAGGTATACAGATTTTCCAACCCACTCTTGATAACAATCATCTTCATAAGCATTATGTTCTATCTTATGAAAGTTTTGAATATTGATTATGGCTTCTTAAAAATGACTCTGATGTCCTTTAAGAGTTGGTGTGGATAAGGTTGGTAACGTACCTTTCATTACTCTGAGTAATGTAAGGGGGCGTGGTGTCCTCTTTGAAGTGCAGAATCTACTGGATGCACCCAGATGGTTCCTGTTTACCTTCTCCTTTTAGGTATAAAGGGGAATACCAACAATATAGGTACTGACTCCAGAATGGCTCTGAGTAGAAAATGGATATCTCCCTTCCACGTGAAAGTGCTGTCGCACAGGTATTCTTGAGAATCTTGCAGGTTGAGGGCTCTCTTACATCAGGGCTTGCATTTCTTCGCTGTCATGTCAAGTTCCTTGCTTCCTTAGCCTGACCGACGTCAGGCACTGTGTAGGACAGCGTTTACAACACCAAAGGAGAAACCGTCTACTGGGCTAGAGTAGAGTGGGCAGTGATTTAGAGCTAGGAATATGATGCACAGGATTAGGGTGTAAGTGCCAAGCTTTTATTATTTGGGTGTTAACATGTCTCCTGAGGTAAACCCCCTCTCTGCACTTTGACAGTCTTAACAATTGAATAGGTCTTTGAATCCTACTTTCTATAGGCCATTTACTCTTGCTAGATGTTTTCCCTCTTTCTGGTCTTTTCTTGAACACAGCTGCTAGCCACCAGAACAAAAAGCTTAGGCAATTAGGAACTAGATGAGGTGGGCATACATGATTTGTCAAACCCTGGAATTAACATCTCAGTGAAGATTACAATTTTGGCA
Organism: Tolypeutes matacus; assembly: GCA_026826555.1. NCBI lineage: Eukaryota > Metazoa > Chordata > Mammalia > Cingulata > Chlamyphoridae > Tolypeutes > Tolypeutes matacus. Next base: position 8,862,112 of record JAKSZT010026446.1, on the reverse strand, counting down.
AATGCTTTGTCTTAACTTAAAATGGAAAAGTTATATTCTTCAAGGAGATAAAGATGAACAATAAAAGAAAGCTAGTCTTTTAAAGATGCCTTGTTTTAGACACCTCCCTACATCACCCACAGGTTCAGAAAGCTGAAAGTTGTCCTCTACCAGAGCCTGGCCCTTTCTCAGGAGACCCATTTCTTCATGGCTCCCAATCTTTCCTTCACAAACATCTAAGCAGGGAGCAAAAACTCCCAGCCAGGGAGACATGGTCTGAAGGGGCTGTGTGCTCCTCAAACTATGGGATGTTCAGAAATATACTTTAGAAAGTTCTACAGCACATTAATAGGATAATTACTGGTCAGAGCTGTGCTGTTTTTTTGTTTTGTTTTGTTTTTTACTGAACTGTCACTCTTTTCCAGTACTGACCTTCCCAGCCTTTGGTGTCTGCTGCTCCTTCTTCCTTTCATCAGCTTCCTAGGACTATGATACTGTTTGCTTTCCTTGATCCACTCGTAGGCTTAGATCTAGACTTTCACTACTGCCAGCTTCTTGCTAATCATTTTTGTGTGGCCAAGGTCTCACCTGGCTGCCTATGAATAACTGACACTCAAAATCAATGGGGCAAATTTACCGTGTGTTTGTTTCTTAACATCATTTCCCCTTCTTCCATACCAGAAACAACACTGGATAAATCAGGATCTAAACATTCTCTGTAAAGGAATAGTGTTTGCCAAATCAGGCAAACTTTTGCCATGCCTGGACCTTTGGTCGGAATTCTGTCATTAATCAATTTTTTTTTTCAGGAAAAGATTAAGCCTATTTTTTCCAGTATTTTACCATGGAGGCAATTTTTGCATTCATGTGAAATGTCTTCAAAACCAGAAAACAATATTCAGAGAGACAAGAATGACCAGATTCTTATACTGCAATAAAAACAATACTTTTAGTTATATATTTCAATGACTCTAATTCAGATTGTTATAAGCTGCTTTGGTTGAATTGTCCTTAAAATATGGAATGTTTTTAGCAACGTTTATCTCATATTTCCGGTAATATTTTGTGACCATTTGCCAGATTTCATGCTTGTACAAGCAGAGGTATTTTGTTTTTCTCAAGCCCAAGTAAGTACCTTGGCTTCAGGAGCAGTCTAATTCTCCTTGAGAGAATTTGGCTAAACAAACTCTCTTGTTTTGGTGAAGTACACTTTCAAATTATTTTGTTTTATTTCATTGTGCCATTTCCATGCAGTATAAGTGCCAATTACTTTTAGAGTGAATTTCTTTGCTGTTAGTTATTTTTGAAATATTATAATGAAAGAATTACTGGAAATCTGCATTGAATGACATACCTCCAAAGAAGACAGAAGGTATTTCATATTGATACTTTGTTTTCATACTAACAGATTTTTAAAATCTGTTCTCTAATAAGTCACTCATATAGCTGTTTAATAAAGAACACCAAGTAATTTGACTTAATTGGGGGGCACTGTCATGGACAAAGTGACTTGTAAGAATTTTAAAAGATTGAGATGTAAACCAGGAGTTAGGGACAGAGAGGACACAGCAGATGGAAGGAATGTGTTTGGCCATATTTTATAATATTTGTTGGCTAAGTAATGGTTGCAGAGATTTGAACCAGTATGTGGTGGGAGATAGATTGATTCAAGAAATTTCTTTTGTTAAGTAGAGGAATCTGTGGGGAAGTGTAAGCCTTGGGGAGAAAACATAACTTTAAATTCATCTTTAAAAAAAGTGAGATAATCATTTCATACTCTAAAGACAAATGCATTCCAGATTGTTTAAAAATTTGAAAGAGAAAAAAATAAAAGTACTAGAAGGAAATATACGTGAATACTTATGTAACCTCAGGATAGGAATGGGCTATTTAGACATGACACAAATGCCAAAAATCATAAAGGAAAGATTTAAGAAGCCACAAAATCTTAAAATTTCAATTTGGCAAAATAGCCTAAAAACAAGCAATAACCTAAGAAAATTATTTGTTTATATATGATTGAGAAAGGGATAATATAGGCAAACATGATGTACTTTTTTCCCTCAACTTTTATACCTATTTCCTTTACATGAGATTTTCTTCTGTCCTTCATCCAGATGATTCTTAGTTGTTCTTCAGGCTCAGCTTAAATCTTACTTCCTCGGTGGCCTTCCCTGATGCCTTGATTGTTTGAATGTCTGACCTTTCTGGATATACAATTTCTCTGTCAGAGAATCATTTATCAATGCATGATACAGCCATAATGGTTAATGGTTAATTTCTTTGCTAGATTCTAGAGGCCAGAGGGAAGGAACCATGTTTCATAGTCACCTTGGGATCCACAGCCCCTGGCACATATTACCTAGCATGTAGGAGTATTTGCCATTGAAATGAATGACTATTTTAAGAGCTCATTATGAACTAATAGATAAAGGACATGAACAGGGAGTTCACAAAGGAAAGCATGCAAAAGTGTCAGTCATGAGAATGTGTACTGTGCTGCTTCAGTAATAATCTAACAAATGCAAATGAATTCACATATGCATATGTATATTTGTATCTATCTATAATATGTGTGCATGTGTTCCTTGTCAAAATACCTAAGAAAATGAGTAATGATATCTATTATTGTGATGATGTGATGAAGCATATATCTTATAAACTGCCTCCAGTAGTAACCTCAATTGGTACAAATTTTCTGTAAGAACTGATTATCATTTACCCAGAAATTTGTATTAATAAAATAAGTTTTTAATTGAACAAGGGTGCATGTAAGGTGATGCTTCTAACATTGTTTTATAATAGTGAAAAAAATGGAAATAAACTAAATGTCTCTCAATAAGGGATTATTTTCAAAATCTGGGCAAATAATCCAAATATTACAATGTTACCTCCAGAGCAATGAAAAATATATACTATATTTATGTTATTGAAATAAAGATATACCCACTTTATAGTTTAATTGAAAATAGGCTCTTAACATGCATGTGAGTGTACATGTGTGACTAGTAGTGTATATATGATAAAAAGGATCCCAATTTTGTAAAAATAAATGTAGGTATATAAATGTCTAAATGTCCAAAGAAAAATTCTGGAATTTTAAAAATGTATATGTTTTTAGAATTTATTAGCATACCTTACTAATTCTCCATTGATCTATATTTTCTCTCAATCTAACTATTTTTGTCTAAATTATAAGGTCCTGGAGAAAGTTGGGTGGGTAGATAGAAAGATAATCAGACACCTAGACAAATAGAGATACTGAAACATGGAGGAGAAGAATTCTTATTTTGTGTACTCCCCAAAGCAGGGCTTGAGACAAAAGGAATCATGTGCAGTTAGTTGATTTTGGAAGACCAAAATAGGGAAAAGGGAGTGAAGCAGGGAAGGAGTCGAATTAAAGGCTGTGCTATCACTTTGACCACCATCTCCGGTGACGAGTTGCTTGACCCCACGGACCTTTAAGGTAAAGTTAATTATTTCTCCCGTGTGGCAGATGAAGAGTCTGCTCTTCATTGCTCCTGATGAGCACACATACCTCTGTGGGGGCCAGGAACGTAGGAGTCAAGCTCTGACAGGTGGATGTAAAAGGGAGATTTTGCCCCTGAGCTGCTTGGAAGGACATAATGAGAAAAACGCAAAGAATTATTGTAATTGTTAGCTTTGGATTGAAGATTGTAAGGATAATAAAATACTAGCATCAAAATTGGGCTTAATAGCATTCCTTTGAGAATATCAAGTATCCTTTGTGAAAATTCCCTCAGCAGTTCATAGCAGTTTGAGCTGTGATTCTTGTTTCTGAGGACAGAGAAAGTACACACGAGGAAAGCTAAATTCAGTCTTTCTTGACTTTCTAGTATGAACTACTGAGTGCTTAGAACAGACTTCGGCATCATTTCAGAGATGGATCTAATGGGCAGATACTGGCTTTGGTGATATTTCTATCAGTGCTACCCTTTTTGGTGTTAAAGAATATACAACATATAAGAAATATTTTAGGAAAATGCTCAAGGAATTAATATGAAAAGCCATTTTTTATTTTTTAAATCAACAATATTTTTGAAGACACATCTTCATCTCATTTGTTCAGCTGCACATAGCAAAGTGTAGTGTTCCTTATGCACTGATTTAATGGGATTACATTGAAGAGCAGATATATTTGCATAGAGAAAATGTGAATAGGGATGAATGGGAAAGAGTGTTATAAATGACTGAGTCTCTTTTATATAGTAGATGAATGTGTTTCAAATTTGAAAATGAACAAATTTTACCTGATCCAAGCTTTTACTCTTAAAAACTTAATATCATTGAAGTCTGATTTAATTAGAAATATTCTACAATGTGACTTATTGCCTCTTCCAAATGAGGAATACTGTGGATGTGAGTGCTTTTTCCTTTCTCTTTAATTAAGGAATAGTCATTCATTTTATCTATTATGTATTTTATTCAGTATAATTCAGTTAATAGGAACATGATCCCAAGGTAAAGAAGGAAAGCCAGAATTAATTGCATAGTGCTGCTCAGACTCTATCACAAACGAGCTTCATAATGTTGGGAAATTCACTTAGGCTTCTCTCCCAACTCTTAAGGGACTGTGGAGTGCTTAAAGAGACAGAAGGAAGTCTGTTAAGCATTTCTCTGATACGAGAGAATCGGAGAAAGTAAAGGGCATTTACTTATGTCAGTTTGAATTTTTCTTATGTCCCCCAATCCAGTATAACTTTAATAGCCCTCTGGGGAAATTGAAATCCGTTCGTTGAATTGATTGGCTCCTATACACTGCTCACAGCACATTTCTTTCTCTCCCTAGTGTCTAGAATCCACTGGCCACCCAACTTCTCCTTTACTGTCATGTCTCAGCCTGTTCCTTTTCTGACCCGTTTCTCCCTACTAATTCCCACACCCTTCCCCTCTCGGTTGTTTCAGTTGTGTCTTTGACTGTAAGCCCAAGAGTTTTCCTGACAGCCTTGCTTTGAATGCCTTCTATTGCAGAATGGATTATTGATCACAGCGTTTGTCTTTTTCAGTTGAATTATAGAACTGTATTTTCCTCACCCATTGATGTTAGATTTAGTCAGGATCTTGCTTTGCATTTTATTTTCTCAGTTGCAAAAACAAACACCATATAATGGGTTGACTTAACAACAGAAATTTATTGGCTCACAGTTTCAGAGGCTCGAAGGCTTGCTTCCTCCTGGGATTGGTATCTTCTGGCTGACCAGCAATCTTTGAGGTTCCTTAGCTTTGCCCATACAAGGCCATGCACTTGGCGGCAGCTGCTTCTTTTTCTTCTGGGTTCTGTTGACTTCAGCTTCTTGCTTCCCCAGTGGCTTCTCTTTCTGTGTTCAATTACTTTGCTTATAAGGACTTCAGCCATATGGGATGAAGGTCCACCATCATTCACTTTGGGCATACTTCAGCTAACCACATCTTCAAAGTCCTGTTTTACAAATGAGTTCACACCCACAGGACCAGGGTTTGGGACCTGAACTTGCCTTTTGTGGGGAACATGAATCAATCCCCAATACTTTTTCTGATAGCATATGGAAAATATAGTAGTTTTATGGTTCCAAGCTAAAGTCAGTGGTCATTGTCATGCTTCTACTTAAACTCTAACCCTTCTGTGATCCCAGTGAGAACTTGCCTCAGATAGTCTTGCCTCCAAGGAAAATTAAGGGATGGGTGCAATTGACCTGGCTCTAATTCATTGTGATCTGCAGGCTCAAGCAGAGTAGACCCTCACAAACCCATGGATAAGGAAAACAAATGATGCCTGTAAGTCACTGATTTTCAGGGTGCCTTGTAATGTACCATAGTTATGGTGTTAGCTAACTATATTCCCTCCATTTACCAACTCAGATGAACTGAAACCTGACCTCTACTCCTCTTTCCTCATGGATATAAAATTTTCTATTTTACCCATATTGTTTTTAAGGTTATGGAATCAATTTGGAAAGGTGTACCCATTTTGGAGTATAAGCTAGCATAGTTTATTCAAATGAAATTTAAACCTCCCTCTATTCAAGCCCTCCTGTGTATATTTCCACAAGAAATCCTCACCCAGGTCCACACGGGGACATCCATGAGTATGTTCACTTGTTTCATTTGTGTTGCAGGGAGTTAGCCACAAAAGAGGTCTGTTGGGCTTAAAAAGATAAGCAAGCAAACAAACCAACCAACAACAACAAAACCCAGGATAATGAAATGTATTCTCTGTCCTCTCTTATCCAACTGATAAAAATCTCTATAAACCAATCAATCCACTTACAATTGTCATCAAATAATCAGACCAAACATTGCTGCCACTAATAGGAAAAAAAAAAATTAGCTTCTAAAGACCCAAAAACAAAATTAAAACACAAATAAGCTCCATGTCTGCCCACCATGGAGTATAATACAGCAGTTTAAAGTAAGGTTATAGTTGTTAAAATTGGAGGAATCTTAAAAATATAATGTTAAGGGAAAACAAGAATAAAATGAAATAGAAGAACATCTATGAAAATTAAAACCACATGTCCACACATGAACAAATATATACAGAACACATTAAACATTTAAAAACATACCAAACTGGTTGTCTATAAGAGGAGTGGAAAGAATGGAGTATGAGATATAAACATTAAAACACAAACAAATGGTCCAGGAGGAGAGCCTTGAAATCATCAAAGATGAGAAGGTAGCATGGAGCAAGAGCTTCATAGAATCAAGCCTCTGTATCTGTATTTAAATATAAAGTCTTTCCCCGACAGTGTAAAAGCAGTCATCATATTTTCTTTCTGGTTGTTATTAAAATGGTTTATTTTCCCATTTTGCTATTTGATAGATTTGGGCTTTTTGTAATAGAGAATGTAAGGTTATGGTTTTATATTATTTCCAAATAACTAATTCTCTGAGACTCTTTTTACTGAATACTCTCTACTTTCTTTTTGATTTGTGATGCTTCTGATAACAGGTATTAAATTATTCTGTATCCTCCATGGAATGTTTGAGGCTATTTCACCTTTTAAAGAACTGTTTTTCTATTTTTGTACTAGTACGCCAGTACTCAAATATTGCAGCTTTCTAAAAATTTGGAAGTCTTCCACTAAGATGCTCAATGGATCCATCTGACAAACTGGATAAATTTCATCACCAGGGAAGTGGTGCACTCAGGCGTGGTTTAAATCTTGTTCTGGTGAATACAAAGTGGCACAAGAATGGTGCCTCAAGCTCTGATTTTTAAAAATTTTACTTCTCCTTTCCAATAATTTCATTTTGCTTTTTTGCTTTTGACTTGTTAAAGACTGATGAGTTATTATTTACTATTCATGGCAGCAATGATTGGGAATTTGATTTATGGGCTGGTTATTTGGTGATCACTGTAAATAAATTAGTGGTTTATAGGATTCATTTATCACTTGGAGAGAGAACAGAGAATCTATTTTTGTTATTCTGGTTGGTTTGTTTGCCTTTTTGTCTGTTTGAAGCCAGAACAATTAAGAATTTCATATCCACTGGGATGGGGAAAAGTGCCTCAAAATCAGTGTTTTTGTTTCTGTATTATTCTTGGCTGGAATTATAGAATTGATGCTATAACTGCTCTCTCTGTATATATATACCTATGTATCTGTAATTTAGAAAGGTGGCTACTTCCTGTTGTAAGTGTGCTATTTTCCTATATCCTGAAAGTATTTATGATTTAGATTATAAAGACTCAGTGTAGAGGAGCTCTATTCTGATTGTTTGCCGAGATCAAAAAAAAGTATTATATAAATTTCATATCCCTAAAATTCTCAGAAAACAAGAAAATCAAACTAATACTTTAAATGTAATAGAATGTACAGATAGATACTAATTCAGAAGTGTTTTAATAATACATTTCACGTAAATTGGGTAAACCTTTGGCAAAAGGAACTAGTTTAATAATTTTTGATTAATGAAAACAGCTATGTCTTCTCTGATTTATCAGTGTTTGTTATACTGCAAGAATACATTTTTTTGTTTGTTTTTACATTAAAGTGAAATTTATTTTCTACCACAGAGATAGAAAGACAATCTGTCTCCAATAGAAAAAAGAGAAGTAATTTACAAAAGAAAAGAATCATAAAGATATCAGAAATGCAAATAGGTCCTGGATATAAAAATATATTGAAGTTGGAGGACTTCTATTTCTTAATTTTATTTTTAATTTAAAAAATTATGTTTTATATCAATGTTACAAGTTACTCAGTTAACGCAAGTGGTTACACTGCCCCCTTATATTTTTGTTCATTCCTCGGTCTTGAGGGATGGGACAATGTCCACTCTGACTGCTGCAGGCTGAGAAGGGAGGTAGATATTATGGGGCAGAGGAATGGGATTGTTTGGCTTGCAGTTGAGGACACCCCCTGCTTTTGGGATGGGGCTGGTCCATCATCATTGTTTTGTTAATTGTCCACGGCAAGCCCAAAGAACTGGAGAGTAGGAGATGGCCACAACTCTGCTGGGTTTCAGGGCTCAACTGGCATAGGAACAAGTCAATGATTTAAGTCTCTGAGAAATATACGTAACAGGTAAATTGAAAATTTTAGGTTCCAATAAAGGGAGTAGAAGAATCATGATTAGGGGAATTATGAATGAGCGTAACTATGTTATATTAGAGAAATAGATTTCATATATTCCCAGATTGGGCCTGCTGAGGGGATGTTGATTTCATGAGGCCCTGTGGCTTGTCTGTGGTATCTGGATGTCTCTAGAGCCCTTGGGGGCACTTTTGTTTGGGGCTTTGTTTACAGTGGCAGTTTGGGAAGTCTGGCTGAAAACTGCGTAAGTGTAACCTCCAGAATGACCTCCTGACTCACTTTGAAATCTCTTAGCCATTAAAACTCTATTTTATTTAATATTTTCCTTTTTAGTAATGGAATTGCTGATTAGTGCTTGGTGATAATCCTTCAGTGCCAGGGAGGCTTATCCTTGGAGTCATGTCCCACATCAGGGGAAGCTAGTGAGTTTGGTTTAGAGAGGGGCCACATTTGAGTAACAAGGAGGCTTTCAGGAGGTAACTCTTAGGCATTAATTATAATTAGACTTAGTTTTCATTGTTACAGGAATAAGATTCATAAGTGCAAGCATAAAGATTGAGGGCTTGGCTTATTGGCCTGTTTTCTTTTATTAGGCAAGGCTTATATATTTCAGAGCTTTTGGCCATCTTATTTGAGAAAGTAAGGGTTTTCCTAGGTGGGAAGTTTAATATTTTTTAGCCATGGACTGGGCCTCTGTCTTTCCAGAAAACATCCCTATGGCAACAAGGATACATTCATATGCCCTAGAAGTATGTAACTATGTAACATTCAAGATGCTCAAAAGGCCCTGTCAGATGGGACACCTAACTGTAACCCACCTTTACATGAGAATCAGGCAAGTAAATAAATTATTGTCTACCTGTTAATTAAAATAACCCTGGTAAGAAGAGTACATTTTTATTCTATTCTGGTTTGTTTTCCCTAAACTTTTGAAGGTTTACTGATCAATAGTAAATACCATTACTCTTTTTTAAGATTATCATAAAAGTAAATTTGAGTTTAATTAATTGAATTATTTTTCTGGCAGACTTTTATTATGTTTTGTTGTATTTGTGGCTTAAAAATAATTTCTAATATATTTAGGTAACTAAAATTACTGGACTGAAATTAAGTCTATATGTTAATTGATCATTATTTGATATCTAGGTAATTTCTTTGTAAAACAGGATACTTAAACACTGATTAATAAGCATAATTTTAAGTTTACATTCTTATTTTCATCTGCTAGTGAGAGGCTATTTGGGTCATGTTAAAGAACATGTTCATTTGTGCGTCTCTGAAAGTTTTAGAAGGGGTGTGTAGCTCTAAAAATTTGTGTTTCATGTGCTCATGATCTCTGTTAGTCTGCTGAATTGCTTGCTTATGACAGACAGTTTCAATTATTCACTACCCCACCAGTATCTCTGCAGTTAAATTTTATAATTAATATAAATGGTTGAGACTCTATTAGGATCAGTCTCTATATAGAGAAATATAACTATGCTCGTACATTGTTTTTCAAAGCAAATCTTGGAGTTTTCCCTTCCCCTTTTTCTTCCTTTTTCTTTTTCCTTTTCTCTTCTCATCTTTGTTTTCTGAGAACCCCAAAGAGCTGTTTTTTTTCTACCTTTTGGTTTCAACTATTGATCTTTACTGTGTTAGAAACTGAAACAAAAAATTCATATTTTTTTGGTAATTTGAAGATAGTAATGATGGGTACATTGTATATTAATAACATCTTAGTTTTATTACACAATTACTTCTGACCGTGTGTATTCCTTAAAATTTGTCCTCAAGTATAAATTTGTTTGAATATATGAAAGATCATAATAAAGAAGACAATTTGAAAAGTGGATTTTATTCATCTTGGTTTATAATACTTGATTCTGAAAAGAAGCTATAAAGTTTCTTATGGTCTTAGCAAAATTTACTCAAGTTTGATAGACTTGATTTCTCAGTTTTCGGTTTATTGCCTTTGTATAAAGTATGAAATATTATTCTTGACAGGTAATTTGTCTAGATAACAAAGATTCTGTGTCATAACAAAAATAATTTTCTGTGCTTTATGCTGACATTGATATGTCTTTGATTATTTGTGCAAAGTTTCCTTACTTTTGAAATAACTGAGGTTCTTTACAATCACTTTAACCTCTGTGTTTATTTTTAAATGTTTATTGTTTCTTTGACATAATTGATGGCCTGGTGTTATTTATCAGACACCATGATCTTATCTTTTTTTTTAAAAAAAAAGATTTATTTATTTATTTATTTTGGCCTAAAGAACAAGAATTTATTTTGGATTTTGGAGGCCAGAAGTCCCAAATCAGGGCATCATCAAGTATTTTTTCTGCCTAAATTCTGTAGCCTTCTGGTGCTAATTGCTGCCATACTTTGGGTTCCTTGGCTTGCATCTCTGCCTCCCATCACATGGTGATCTCCATATTCTTGTAAAATTTATTTTCATTTATTCCTCGTTGTTTGTGGTCACTGTCTACTCTCTGTGTCCATTTGCTGTGTGCTTTCTGTGTCCATTCGCTGTGTGCTTTCTGTGTCTGTCCTCTTTTTAGGAGGTACCAGGAACCGAACCTGGGACCTCCCATGTGGGAGAGGAATGCTCAATCTCTTGAGCCACCTCAGCTCCCTGCTTTGTTGTGTCTCTCATTGTTTTTCCCCTTTGTGTCTCTTTGTTGCATCATCTTGTTGCGCCAGCTCACCGCGCCTGCCCATCGCACCAGCTCGCCTTCTCCAGGAAGCACCAGGAACTGAACCTGGGGCCTCCAATGTGGTAGGCGGGAGCTCAATCACTTGAGCCACATCTGCTTCTCCCATGATCTTATCTTGATCAAGTATCCAAATCTCCTCTGACAACTTTTTTGATTTTTGCATTTCCAAAATCTTACCCAAAAGAAAATTAAATAACATAAATAAAGTTTCTACAACTTAAAATTATTTTGGGAATTTCCCAGAGGGCCTGTGGAAAATGACAAAGATTTGTTCGTTCACCTTATGTAAGGAAAAATGATAGAAATTATTAGTTTTATTGCATATGTTACTATTGAGTTGTGCTGAAGAGCTGTCAAATTCTAACTGATGCTCAGCCTTTGCTAATTTAAATGTGTAAGTAAAAATTTATTAACATAAATATTTCAAAAATTGTATCCTTTATAGGCATTTCTTAGAGGCCTGCCAATGCCCTCACTGTTCATAATGTGTTTCAACCCATCTTATGATATTAGGAAATAGAAATATATATTTTAATCATGAGATTGGTTATTATTTAAAATATTAACTTTGCTACAATCTTCCTTTTAAAATTTGAATCTAGCATCTCTTAGACTAGACTTAACAATGGAGTAGTTACATAATACAGATGTCTGAATAGGTCTGGAACCTAGTCAAGATTTACTAAATCTCTTGATATTCTTGACATAGTCAATATTTTTGGTATATTATCTGTGTATTATTTACATTATATCTCAAGATGGTTAAATATATCTACATTTTCTTTTATAAAATTATATTCATCTATTATTATCAATCAGATGTAATATTTAGGGACTTTGAAATAGGCATAATCATCATACGATATGACATTTTGTCTAATTTTTAAATGAGTTTATGTTTTATATGCCACAGATAACTACATTTTGTTGTCAGTTGTGTTTTTCTTGTTATGACCTTTCATGAGTCTTTTCACATTTGAAAATTATCAGTAATCAATTAACCACCGCCATTGAAAAACCGTCATTGTAGATAATTTTTGTTTTACTCTGATACTTGCTAAAGTCTCTTCAATCATCTACAGGCCAGAGTGTGTGTCCTTAACAAAGAAGAACCGTCTGAGAGCATTTTCATAGAATTGCATCAACTTTATTTTGTTAGAAATAATTTTAAACGGTCTTTCCTTCCCTCCCTCCTTCCCTTCCTTCCTCCCTCTCTTCCTCTTTCTCCTATCCTTCCTTTTATTTATGCATCCAATCTTTCATTACTCACTGAACAAATCTGCAGCAGTCACCTAAGTGCTCCTTGAGAACATAAGGAAAAATGATGGATGCCATCCCTGCCCTCCGAGATTCCTGCTTGAGGGATGCAGACAATTGAAATGGCATTTACAATACAGGCATGAGTAAGGGAAAGGGAGCACTGTGTGATACAGTTTAAAATTAATACCCAAATGAAAGAGAATCAGAACTATACTCATCCATTGTCTTATCCTACAGATAGAACAACTGTTTCCTCTATATACTTCCTAATATACCCACACAACACAATACATAAATATACCCGCAGAGTTCCATTTCTGGTCCATCCCAAATATTCTCTTCAATATATATTAATAGGGAAGCAGGTGTGGCTCAAGCGATTGGGCTCCCTCTACCATATAGGAGGTCCAAGCTTCAATTCCTGGGGCCTCCTGGTGAATGCAAGCTGGCCCAAGTGGAGAGCTGGCCCATGTGGAGTGTTGGCCCCTGCAGGAGTGCCGGCCCATGTGGAGTGTTGGCCCGCACAGAATGCTGGCCCAAGTGGAGAGCTGGCACAGCAAGATGATGCAACAAAAAGAGACACAGAGGAGAGACAATAAGAGATGCAGCAGACCAGGGAGCTGAGGTGGCACAAGAGATTGAGCGCCTCTCTCCCACTTCGGAAAGTCCCAGGATCACTTCCCAGTGTTGCCTAAAGAGAAGACAAGCAGACACAGAAGAACTCACAGCGAATGGACACAGACAGCAGACAGTGGACGCAAAAACAACGGGGGTGGGGAGGCAGGATAAATAAATAAAACTTTTTAAGAAAGTATATCGATAGATAGATTTATTACTATTTTTGAAAGAACCAACCTGGACAAGAAAGCAGCTTGATTTTATTTAGGCTATTGTGATCAAGAGAGAGCACGCTAGATCTAAAGAACAGTGTCTCGGAAGAGTGGTTTTGTCTTAGGCTTTTATTGGAAAGAGTAGAAAAGTTGCAGGTGGGGTAATTTACAGTGGCTTTTGGTGGATTGGTCTCCATCAGGGCAAGTCTCCATCGGTCAGTGACCAGGAAATGTGCATCTCTGTGCTTCCTAGATTCAGGAGATTAACAATTCTAATCTTAACTGAGCAACCAGGAGACAAAGATGAAAGGGAAGGGACGCCATCTGGGCTTTTTGCCAGGCTCGGGCAAAAAGGGGAAGGTGTCTATTTGGCCTTGTTATAGGTAAATGAGGGACCCATCTGTGAGTCTTATGAGAGTCAAAGAAAGGGGGACAAGGAGTCCTATCTAAACGCTACGGGTAAGGGTTGTTCTTTGCCGTAAGCTGTTTCTGGGAACACAAAAGAGGAGGGGGATTTTGGTAGGCAAAAGGTTGAGGGGATTTTTTAACCCTCACTGTTTTTTTCTGGAACACAGGGCTCCAGGAACGTTACCATTGCCGTATTTAAACATCATTCTAATTTTCTATATTCATGAATGTGATAGTCTGGTACAGGGCGCTTAGCCTGGAGTTGGCTTCCAAATCACTTGGTAATGTTTCCACATATGGCTGTGGACTGTAAAACACTTTCACCAGACTTTGTGACTTCCATGGGATTTCAATGACCATGGGCAAGTCTACGTCTAATTTCTACCTTTCCCCTGAGTTATTTTTCTTAATACTGTTTCTTGCCTCTATTATATCCATTCAAGAACATTTATATAACCACACGACTCCTTGATTTAACTGTTTTAATAAGATGTTTACTGAAAATCAAGGTTTATTGCATTTTCTCTCTCCTAGTTAGACAAAATATTAGTTATCTTAACAAAATATGAGAAAGTTAAAATTTCAGGTCACAAATGGCTAGAGAACAGTCTAAAGATTACTTTTGCTACTGGTCTGCTTCCCACCCAAAGCAATGACTCAATATTCATGTATTACTTCTTAACCTTCTGTTGGGATAATTCTTATTTACTCAGTTTTGCTTAACTGAGTGGCATTGCACCACACAGTATGCACACAGGCCCAGGGGTATTTCTCAAATCTGAGTGTCTGACCATCTGCAAAATCCTTCCAGGCAGAAATTACTGCCCGTGATGAGCATGTCTTACAACATTTTTTTGTGTGTAGTAGGTTTAAGGCTCTGCTTTTTAATAGCATAGATATCACAATTTTGTACAGAGCTTCTCAAATAAATTTTACATGGAATACATATTCCATTTCTATCAGTAATATGCATTATCTTTCTGAGAATGGTGCACAAAAATGTGTATGTGATATATCTGTGAATGATAGTTGACTCACAATTTTTTGATGATGATGATGATGATTTGCCCAAGAGGAGAAAAATCATGGGAAGCTTGGAAGGTGTTTGGGGAACTTCAGGGTTTTGACAATGTGAATCAGGAATACCAAACTCAAACATGAACGCACAGAGGCCCACGCTCGAAGCCACGCTCGCCCAGAAGTTTGTGTACAAGGACTTGTCTATGTTATGTTTTACTGGGTACTTGCAGATGATTGAGAGCATTTAGCCCTAATAGAAACAAATCAAAATTTAATTATAGACATGTCTCTTCTCTGCTTGCTCCCTTTAAGTAGCTAGAAATACTACAAAGGATAAAAAGAAAATTCTCTTTATTTTCTAATTCAGAGAAATCTCTTTTTAGTTCTTACTACCCGAAGCCAGATTTGGAATTCCCTAGTCCTGCCTTGTGCAAAAGCTGGTTAAACTTCTGTACAGTGAGCCCACTCTGCAGTGCTTGCCTTTCATCCCCCCACTCTAGGAACAGCAAGGCTATCAAAGCAGTGTAAAGATATTACTACTCTAGCGGTAAACATACTCTAAGTTCCATTGCTCAGAAAAAAACAGTAGTTTTGGTTTAAGTATTAAATCTCTTTGATTACATCAATGCAGTTTGATATTTATATTTATATTTCTTCTGTTTTCCTTGTATGTTTGCTTAATTATTTTTATCTCCTTTTACTAAAAATTGTAAACCTGCAGTATATTTCAGAAGTGTTTCATATAATCAGCATATAGTTGGATTTAGTTTAGTGAATTAAGTGGAGCAATATCCCAATTTATATTTCCATTTCTACTTTTTTTTTTTCTGTTGTATTTGTTTAATTGTTCTCCTCCCTCCCCTTATTTTTACTTTTAGAAGTGTTTCATATAATCAGGATATAGGTGGATGTGTAAGTTAATTTGAATAATATCCCAATTTCTTAAGAGATAGGTATCTGGGTTCACTGTTTACCATGGTACATTGTGTGTGTTTCCTTGTCACCACCTTTAGTGTACTCTTGGGCAAGTATGCCCCATACATCTCATGCTAGGTAGCCTCTTGTTGTGAACAGTCCCTAGTAAGCTTCTGATAACTTTCTGGCATTCTTCCTGTGTATCGGGCTTGACAGGGTTGTGATCATCCTGGATCCATCACATCTGTCTTTGAGGACCACATTTTTTCTTCATAATCTCATTCTCTGTAAACTTTTTTGACTCTCAGCAGTGTGTGAAACACTTGCAATCTCATCACGCCTCACTCTTGCCGTCAGTCAGTTCGTTTCCACTCCCAGCTACAGCGGAGTTCATATCCAGGTGCAGGAGACCAGCCGCCCTGCTATTTCTAACCTGTTTGAGGGGAAGAAAGGGCAGTATACCCTGCACCTAGCGAGAGGGAAGGCAGGGAATCCTGAGCCAGTTCCTTCTTCTCTTGGACTTCTGTGTTTCCTCAAATGGAAAATTGATATAAGAATAGTACCTGCCTCATGAGGTTTTTGTTTGGATTAAATGAGAAAACATAGGCCAAATGATTAACAGTATGCCTGGCACTTAATAAATAGGCGAAATATGTAATCTCTTATATTATTATTTAAAAATTGGTTTGACTGTATTTTAAGAACCTTGATTCTACTTTAGGAATCATTAGTGTGTAGGACAGAAGAGGTTATTCCTGAACAGACTGAAAGGGGAGATACAAGACAGAGGCTTTTTAGCATATTTAGGCAAATTGTATTAACTGGCCCCTTCTCTTTATCAGTGTAGGAAATCTTCTAGTGAGAAGCAGCAGAAGATTGGAAAAATCTTTGGCTTTACTTCCCAGTTTTGTGACTTAGCCTATACAACTCTGGGAAATAATTTAACATCAGTGACTCCAAGCATCTTTATCAAAATGGGTAATAGCCATATGTATCCCATAAGTTATTTTGGAGTATTGAACCAAAAAGGATGTGTGAAGAGGTTTCAGAATCATGAAGAAGTATTCAAATGTCAATTATTTTAGTCAAGAGATTCAGGAATGCCAAACTGCATGTTGTAAACAAAAGTTAAATTTGAGTTCTTAGAGAAGTGTGGTAACAGGGTAAGAAATATATTTCACATCACTTTTCCCCTCCTCATAGACTAACTTCCTGGATGTTTATTTTCCTTCTTAAATAGATACTTCCTTTCTATCTAATTATGCAGCATTCTCAGATTCATCAGCTATCAGCAAAATCCAGCTGTCCTCGGTTGACTTGGAATATCATAGAAATGATACACTAAACAGCTTGGCATAGCACAAAGAGCACAATAAACCCTCTAAAGCTTACATGTTAAAGGAGCAATTGAAACCACACTTATTCAACAGTGTCGTTGTAATACATAGTGTTAGTTAAGTTCTCATTAGCATATGGTCTTCTCAACAATTGTAAAAATACACATTTTCATATTTTTATAAATTTCATAAATTTATATAAATGTAAAATACGATCTTATAATTGTCTTTCACACTGGCAATCCTGGAAATTCACCATATTTTCAAATTTTGAACATGGCTTGTATGATATAGAAACAATTTATTCCTAGGCTATCTTAGTATTTACTATTTAGTAGACATACCCTCTTGGGAAAAGTGTTTATCAATAATATTTTTTAAATGTCAAAGAATTCACATTCCTGTTATTTTATTATATTCCTCAGAAAAAGCACAATGCATTCTCTGACAACTTTCCGGCCGATATTATGCACATTATCTTCTCTAATCCTTGAGGAATGAGATTTCTGATGACACACTCACTGAAAGATATTTAAAAAGATTTGAGGTGCTCAGAGCTTACCTCCAGGGCTTAGACCCTTTTCAGTAGGTCAAATGCTTTTTTGAAGAAAGGCTTTTCTGTGTTCCCTCTAAGATGTCTCATTTAGGCCTTAGGCAAGAAGTCATTTAGACTTAGAAAGCTAATTTAATTCTAACATAACCTGTGAGGGGCTGTCCCTCGCTTAGTTCTGTATCTGCCTATTCCCAGCTCATCTGAATCCAGGGACCAGGCTGGTAGAAGGTCCCTGGGAAGGTTCAGCTCCACCGACGTGGTAGGCCCTGGTTTCTAAGCCCACTTCCTGGGGCTGCGGGAGGACCCAGCGCCCTCTATGGTAATAATAAAGAACACACGATTTAGTAAAAAAACGTGAATGGGAAAAAAAAAAAAAAAAGAACACACCAAGTCTCAACCCCGATTGCTTCTGCAGTCCTGGGAAGGTAGACTTACACCCTAGCGATGTTGAGTCCAAGCTCCTAGCCTTATAAAAGCACCCCGAACTTTTTTTTTTTTTTTTTGCATTTTCACAAAGTTTTCACTTTAACAATAACTTTCATTCTCGACAATTCCACAAACGAGCATTCGGCTGATTCCATATTCATGCGTGACTGACTCATCCCGCAGTCACGGTGCGCATTCTTTGTGAGCGGCAGCTGCTTTACATTAGCATCATCACCGAACAGTTTCTCTTTACAGGGGGATGTGCAGAGAATAATCCCCTTATCTTAGCATGGAGGTGGTTTTTCAGGCCTGGAAGACTACATTTAGCGTGGACTCTCTATTTTACTGGAGGCTTGTAAGGTACTACAAGCACCCGCCCTTCCATCCCCCAGAGAGGCAGTGTGGAGCAGGGGGGAGCTGGGCAGTTAAGGGTCTTGACGTGTTTTCCTTTTGATTTGCTGACCCCTGGATGGATGACTTAGGACTTGTGATATAAGAAGGTACCAGAATGCTTTCCAGATAAAATAACTGTGAGCCCCTGAACACGTCAACTTATACTTCTCTATATCTGTTAAGCACTTTACTTTCTGGGCAAAATGCCCGTGGCTTTCCCCAAATTCTCCACAGAGTCTTATCCCAAACAGTTTTTAATTCCCCTTACGTGTGGTGATTCTCACCGATGTGGTTCCGTTTCACGGAGTTTTGTGTTCCCTCCCAGTTTAGTATCCAAGGTGATGGTTCTGTATCAAAATCAGGACCAAAAGAAGTACAGATACAGTATAAATACAGACTTCCTTGCTACAGACTGTATTCTAGACTCTCACTGACAATGCTCCATTGTGGGTCAGAAAAGGAGATACATTTCTTATGATGATACTTTATGAAAATTATCTACACTAATGGCCATTAGGATTTTCTTACTCTTGAAGTGTTTTATGTATATTGGCTTTTAAAACAAAGGGACGCATGCTCAGTGATGGAGCGCCTGCTTCGCATGTACATGGTTCTGGGTTCAATCCTAAAAATAAAAAAAAAAATACAACAAAAGGAAGTAATCAGGTTGGAACTTAATTATACACTCTATTGTAACAGAAATGAAAAGCAGTCCTCCTTTTCTGTCTCTAGGTACATATGAGAGTCTCAGGAGATCCAGACTTTCTGCCCTTAAGCCTGGAGAATCCATTACTTCTGCTGCCCTCATCTCAGAGCTCCCGCTGATCAGTGGTCTGAGAAGTGGTCACTCCTTCTAGCAACCAGCCCTGTCCCTGCAGAGCTCACAGGGGATGCCCTGGAAGTAATTAGGGCCTTGTCCTTCACATTCTGCCTTACTAGTATTGCCCAGATTAAGATGGATAAATATCAAAAGACACTCATATCGCGAGGAAGAATTAAGTGGCTTTGTTATAGTAGATTTCTTATGAGTCAGTTAAATGCCTTCTCCTCTCTTCTCACACCTCTAATGCCCCTTCTCCCCTCTTCACTTCCAGCTGATAACCATGTTTCCTAGTCCACTGACGAAATAGAAGCAATAAATATAATATTCTCCCCACACCACACTATTCATCTATCTGCCTTTCCTCCTGTTACACAGATGAAGTAGCCTTTCTTTTATCAATAGCCAACCCACCCGTCCCTTTACTCTTTAAATCCAGGGAGAACTCATTTTGCAAGTTGTCCAGGACAGTTCTCGTTCCCAAGAAATTAGAAGTAGTACTTACACTCTCAAAATTGTTTGACTTGGATGGTGCACTATGGTTACCCTTCCTAGAACTGGATCTCACTTGCCTACTCAGTATTTTCACCCCAATAATTTTCCTTTTCTCTCTCCTATATTATCAATTGTTCCGTCTACAGTGGGCCATTCATATCAGCCTGCCAGCAGGAAAAATACAAGAAACTTTGAAGTGGACACAAAAGCCACTCAGTGTCCTCTTAATGGAATGCTGGGTAGTGTCTCCTGGACTCTTTAACACTTATTTGTGAGTACTTTTGATATGTTTGGATTTTTTTTTTTTTGCATCTCTATAGAAATAAATGTTAACTTGTTGGGGGGCTATTGGTGACACAGATGGCTCCTGTCCTTAGCAGTGACTAGAATTCCTATTTATGATAATGTAAATCAATTTTGTTCAGTGGAGAACATAAATCTCTGTAAGTTCAAGTCTTACTTGATTTGTTCTTAACACCTTATTGGTTCCTTCATTAATTAGTGACTTAAATAATATCTTTGACGCATGCTCATTTTGTGTTCTATGAGAATTATAGTTTTACTTTTTTCAAAAATGCATTTGGACACTGAAAACATTCTGTACTTTCTCCCATCTTAAAACAGACAAGTTTACAAACAAACAAAACCTTTTCTCCGTTAGACAATCTCCTCGGCCACCACCCTGTTTCTCTATTCCCTTTGCAAACCCTTTGTTTCCAGCCCCCTTCTCCCATTTTGTTTGTCAATCTGCCTTCATCATACCACTATATTGCTCTTGCCATGGTAAAAAGATGACCATATTACAAGATTTATGGTCAATTCTGACTCCCCATCTTACTCTATTGTGTCTACATCTTTTGACTGTCTTAACTTAGAACTCTCATTGGGGATCCCTGGAGTAATGTACAGAAAGACGTCCAGAGGCATTCCTGGCTCTGGGGAATGAGCACCATGATGATTTATGGATGTGAGACTAAGAAGTGGGGGTGGGTGGTTGTGCTGAGTTTTATATTATATTATAATCACACTAAAGATTATAATCTGATATAAAAACAGTTGATAAGTTTTAGAGATAAGAACTAAAGCCAAGGTCAGTCTGTCACAATTTCGTTATGTGGAATTTCTGAATAAACCATTTTACAAGAGTCCAGGACTCTTTTAATCCAGGATGGATTAAAAAAAAAGTGGTGAAAATTCATCACCACGGTCAGAAAAAAAATTCACCCTGGAATATCTGGCTTTTTGGTGCTATTCAAAGGTTAACACACTTTATCATTAATATTATGTGACAAGAATGTTATTAGATGACAAACATTAAAGTAATATAATAGTAAAAAAAAAATGAGCATTTTTTCCCTAGGACTAATTGGCTGCCTGTAACTGCAAAAAAAGAAGTGTGCTGAAGTATCTATAGTGGTTTCATCTATCTTAGTGGAACCAAACAGATATTTCTAGATTAGAGGGCAAACTTAATTTCGTGCTTAGACATCTATCTTCTCCACTCCAAATCTAGTCTTCTAAATGTGTCTGACATTTAGAGGCCCACAGGGCACTTAAGAAGATCCAAGAGAGTCCATATTCTGCTTTAACACTGATAGCTCATTTCACTTTCATGACTAATTAGGGGGACTAGAAAACTGCATTCCTTGACTTTTCATGGGGGGAGTTTCACCCGTACACTATTTGTCTGTTCCTTTTTTTTTTTTTTTTTTTTTTTTTTTTTTGTCAAACAGCAAGTTATTGTATATCTCATTCAATCTTCTCACCTTTATTTCTCTAACAAACCCAGGCTGACTTGCCAGTGAAAGAATAATGTCATTCTCAAATTTGTAAATTTCTCAAATTTGTTAGCATATTTAGCTCATCTTCATCTTCTTTTCTTTCATCCTTTAAAAAAAAATAATAAGTCTCTGCTATCTATATGATCCGACTTGGAAAAAAAAAATAGGTTGAATCAAGCAAGATAAAACAACGTAACATTGCTTAACTGACTTTACCTCCTCTCTCTTCAATAGCCTGAACATACTATTCAATTTCTATACCCTTATTGTATACTTCCACCTAGACTCTTAACATGCCCTTTTTAAATTGCCTAATCCTAATAAACGTGCCCTTTCCTGAGAAAAAATAGCCATTTACTGTGCTTAGCTAGGCACTGTTCTAACATTTTAGCATATGCATTAGTTTTTCCTTATTTCTACTATTGATAGAATAATTTCTATTGGTAGAAATTATTATTCCCATTTTACAGATGAGGACATGGAGGATCAAGAGATTAAGTAATTTGACCAATGTCACAGAGCTAGTAAGTTCCAGATCTGGGATATGAACAGAGGTATCTGCTCTCACCCTTATGCCATGCAGCCAGTTTTAATGTAAACACTAGCTAATGTAATGGCTTTACTAAAGCCTGCAAATGAGACCAGCAGTAAGTAAAACAACATAAATCTTTGCAGTTTTTACTTCCTAAATAATCTTCTAATCCAACTTCTCTCCATTTCTATCACCTGTGCTCTAATTCATCTCTGCCTTCTTAATGTGTTTCCAGTCTTTTTCTAGTCAAATTCACTCTCCCCAAAGATGTTAGACATACCCTTTAAATGTAGAGTTGATGGTATCATCCCCTTCCTTAAACTCCTTTGGTGGTTTCCCTTCACCTACGCTAGCAGTTTTCAAACTGTTATTGCAAGCAGATGTTTTCAGGGTTTCTGCAAATGTAATGACAATTTTAATTTAAATTAGGTTCAATGGTCTATACCATTTAAAATGATCAACTATGTTTTAACATCATATTTTAACACCTCAGATTGGTGTAAGATTCGGGGCAGGCCGCTCATGATGTCTGTTATGAGGAGCACTAAAGCCCTCTAGTAAGAACAGGCACTCTGTGATGCCAGGAAACATATTTCTACAAGGGGCCATTTATACCACCAGCAAAATGCAAATGTGTTCTTTCTGTCTCCAAAATATTTAGTTGCTTAAAGCAAAACCAAAATAAAGCAAATAAATAATGAAAAATAAAATTTCATTGGTATTGATTTATTTTTGCTAAAATATTTTACAACTAGCACAGGAGAGATGCATGACCCACCCACGGTCTTGTTAAAGATTTGATGTAGCTGACTGAATAGTTCAGAATCATTAGTTCTTTTCGGTGGATATGGACACCATCCCGTTTATAGAGGTAGGTGAGGTCAACTGGCTTCCAGTTCTCCAATATTGCCACCAAAGAAGGTGTTAAAATGAAAGCAAGCCTTGGGCCAAATTCTATCACACATAAAACTTCTCTTAGCAAGTGTCTTAGTTTCCCTGAGATATGACAAATACTTCACAAGGGGTTGGCTTAAACAATGTGAATTTATTGGCTCACAGTTTTGAGGCTAGGAGAAGTGCAAAATTGAGGCGGCAGCAAGGCAATGCTTTCTCCCCAAAGTCTGTAATATTCTGGAGCTGGCAGCTGGTGATCCTTGGGGTCCCTTTGTACCCCTGCCTCCCATCACATGGAGATGTCCTGTCCTTTCTAGTGGTCTAGAAAGGAGCTTGAAAAAAACTAAAAAAAAAAATAATAATATATATATATATAGAAAGGAGCTTGGGTCTCCTCCCGGTGGCTTTCTCTAACTAAACCCAGGTTTCTTCTGCTTACAAAGCGCTCCAGTAATCGGATTAAGGCCCACCCTCATTCAGTTGGTTTCAAGATCTCCTATTTACCATGGGTCACACCCACAGGAATGTGGATTAAGATTAGAAGCATGTCTAAATTGGGGTACAGAATTCCATCTACCACAGCAAGAAAAGGCAACAAGTGTACAATCACTTCTGAAAACTTGAAGTCTCAGCTCTCTGTCCTTGTGCTTTGCACAAAACATTTGCTTAAGACAGAAGCGACAGCATTTTAAGCAGCAGGATACAATTAAATTCTTGGTCAGTCAGAGGAAATATTTTTCTGATTAATAAATGTTAAGGAAGCATTGAAAAATTATTGATGAAAGGCTACCAAATCATTAGCCTGTCCTGGGGCTCCCTTGACTGGTCCATCTGTTGCCAGCTCATTAACATTTGCTACAGATTTACTATTGTTCATTCTCTCGTTTTTTCCATTCAGATCCCAGAATAACGGCTCTCTTGCTTGTTCTGATTACAAAGAAAGTTGACTTATCATTTGCAAAAATTTATTTCTATGATTTAATTACTTTTTTGACACTGTTTAACTATAATTAAATTAAGAAATAAATTATATCCCAAGGGTGAGATTTTTGGGGCTCCTTGAAGTAGCCTCATTGTATTTAATGCCTGACTATAAAAGCTTGCCATCAGCTGGAATATGTACAGTTATATTAATAAGAACTATTAAAAAAATTAACTTTATTTACAAACTTTAATATTATTTTTTTCATGTATTTATGTTTTAAAATTCTAGATAGGTATATTATATGAATAAAGGGTTACTCTACTGCAAAAAATGGAAGTTATGTGCTGCAGAATGTGCTTCAAATGATTCAGCGTAGGTTTTAAGGCCCAACTAAGCTCTTCAGTCTTATTTTTTTTTTTTACATGCAATGACTCACTTTTAAAACATTCTGACAACTGCTAGCTTGTAGTCCTACTTCTTCCCTCCCACACAATGTGTTGTTTTGCCTCGTGTTTCCCCTTCTGCATGCAATGCTTTCCCCTCTCCTGTGAGTTGGCCAGATTCTGTTTATCCCTTAAGACTTATCCTTAACAATAGTCCTCTCTCCACACATCCATTTGGCTGAGTTAGGGCCCTTCCTCGGCAGGCTTGGCGACCACATAAAGACAGATATTCCTCCATGTTTGTCCACATGTGCTTTTGCAATTGTTTGTTTCCTTGCAGGCTGGGAAATCACAATTCAGAGACTTCCATAAACATTAAGAATGTCATGACATGAATGTGTTAAAAACAGAAAAAATAGCTACCGCCCCCTCCGCCCCCCGCCACCGGCCAATCCATCTCTGAAATAAGACATTTTCATGTGTCAATATGCACATATGTAAGAAAACTTAGTTTTCTGTATTCGATTACTTTTCAAGTGTTGTCAAGAGTAAATGAACTAAAATGTGAATGAGACCCTGGAAGGCAGAATGGCTGGAGAAATGCTAACAACTATTGTTGTGGTGGCAGTTTTTACTACTAGGAGCTAACTTTTGGCCGTTGATGACAGGAAATAGATTTGAAACACCTGTGTTGATCCTGATATCTGGGGTTACCGGAAGCCCCATTCAAGTGAACTTTAAAACTACACCGAAAAAGGATTCCCTGTTATCAGGTGCTGTATGATTTAGCACTTAAGAATTTTTTAATGGTAAGTGGAGAAAGACAATATGTATTCTGAAACATTTTTCACAAATTGTATACATGCTTTAAAATGGAATAGGGCTATTTTAACCCTCTGTACATATTTTAATGGGTTTAAAATTATATACTTGAAAAATAATTAGGTATTATAGGGGGTGGTAGAAAATATAGTAGTAAAAAGAAGAAATTCGTGTTATTGTTTAAAAAAGGTAACAAAATAAGAGAGATCAGATTGATCACATTTACTTAGCAGTAAGACTTCTATTTCTTCATAATGAATTCAAATTCTGTTGGGATAATGTTTGTCAGTTATGGGATGGGAACACAGGAATAAACTTTATCATAAAGGATTTCAAGCAGTGAATAATATTAAAAATTTATGTGGTGGCCTGTTCTTTTTTTTTTTTTTTTTTTTTTTGTGACTCAAGCAACTGGGCATCTGCCTCCCACATGGGAGGTCCCTGGGGTTCAGTTCCCGGTGCCTCCTAAAGAGAAAACAAAAAACAGACACTGAGCAGACAACAATCAGACAATGAGCTCAAACAACAAGCAAAAACAAGGAGCAAAAAGCGAGCAAACAGACAAGGGAGCCATCTCTGGGGCGGGGCGGGTGGAGAGGCCAGCAATATTACACTGCGTAAATACTAATTGTCAGTAGAAAAAAAAGTGAAAGAGAAGTGGTGGCCTTGTAAAAAAGGCAAAGACATTTTACTATCTTGTTTGATTTATATGTTTGGTCATGCCTTTTCACCTTTTCTGTGGAGACTGCGTTTATCCATATGCCAACTTCATATAGTCAAAGCCCTTTGGTGTCTGAATGAAGAAATGCTTGTGTGTGCTTATATATGGCTTATTTTAAACAAAACTGGTTTTCAATAAAAGTATCTACTACATCTCTGAAAAAAAAAAAAAAAATTTATGTGTGTCCTGTTAATTAGTTTCTACATGTGCTTTTGTATGACTTCAGCTTGTTGTGCCCTGGCTACTTTATTACTCTCCTTTAAGCTACTTTAACTTTCCTTGGTAATATCTGGAATAGCAAGTTTATTAGCTGTCAAGCTCGCATCCACTGTTAACAGCATAGTTAAGTATTACAATAATAATCTTAGAGATAGCTGAGATGTAGTGCATGGGTTGTCATAATTTTAACTGGAACAGTTAGTGTTTACTGGGTACTTTCAACAGCTGGCCATGTTTAGTTTTTGCACTGTTATTAGCAAGCTTTTGAGGAGAGAGAGTACGTGAAGGTATATGATTGCCTAGATATCAAAGTCCTTCTTCAAGGAAGTGTCTTTAAAATTACTCCTTCACTAATAAAATAACTGGCCAACGTATTTCCCATGTAAATATTTTTTATAGCATTGAAGTGTATTGTAAAATTGTTAGTATGCAACTGGATTCATTTTAAATTGAATGGAAGTTCCATAGAGTGGCAGTGATAACACAAAGTCCATCATGGAAATGAAAAATTTACCAAACTATCCAGTTATTTCAAAATGCTCTGATTTGGACATTCTAATGAATGTTTCAGCTTTTCCTTTGCCTTCTGGACAAACTCCTGCTGAAATTATTCAATTGATGGGGCTGATTGAATTTACATATTACAATAACCTAAAGCCATGAATCTTAAAGATGTTATTTGAATTTGACTGAATATAAAGTATTAAAATCATGATTTTAGCAAAATTGTTTTCTTTAATAATAAAGGCACTTAAGGCAATATCTTTTTTCCAAGTACAGTTTTGCTGTGTTTTGACGTGATCTGGTCTTCATTCTATACATTTGTAAACTTTATGTATCTTCTTCTTTGATCTAAGTGTTATCAAGAACTGCTTTTCTTAATTTCTAGGTAGTTGAGATTATGTTGGTCTGCTTTTTAGAATATATTTCTAATGCTATTTGTTTATGATAAAAATGTGGCTTCTTTCTTCTCTAAAAATATATCTGTTGTGTCTTTTTACAAACACACACACACACATTTTCAAGATTTTTTATTTCCTCTCTTTAATTTATCTATGTCTCTCCAATTTCTTCTTTCTTTTCCCTCTTTTCAAATTTTAATCCTTTGAGAAAGTTGTATTCATCTTTTACTGTAAGTTTTTTATTTCATTTATGGTTATCATATCTGTCTTGGCTCTCTTAATCAAACACAAATTTTTCTACTATATTTGGAAATAAACACCAACTACCTCCCTCACAAGTGCTTTATCCTCCTGCACATCGCCCTTCCTTCTCCACAGGTTGAGCTTTTTAGAGCACACTATCCCCTCTACTCTTTTTGTTCACCACCACCTGAAAGAGTATTATAATTCTTTTTTTTTTTTTCCACTCTCCTTCACTCCATCTTAACTTGGAGTTTTAATTGGGATAGTTTAATACTTTTAATTCCATATTTTAAAAAATAATTTTCCTTTCAATTTCAAGAATGTCTCTTCTATTTTAAGAATTTATGTCCACTTGATTTCAATTTGATTTCCAGTGTTGCAGATAATTAATTGAGGTTGGTCTGATTCTTTTTTTCCTTTTTAGGTAACTTGTTCCTTCTCTCTGGAAACTTGTAAATGTTTTTCTCCTTTTCCTTGAATTCTGGAATTTTTCCAAGCATTTTTTTTTTAACAATTAACTTTGCCTGGATTGTTCATTGAACAATTTTCTGCTGCTTCAGTTCTTTCTTCAGCTCAAGTGAAACAAAGCACACGTTTTATTCTATGATTTACTGTTCTCCATCTGTTTCTGTGCCTCCCTATAGAACTCCTACTATTTACATTAGGTCTATCAGATCTACCTTCCAATTCTCAAGTTTCCTGTTGTTTTTTTTTTTTAATGGCTCTTTATATTTTTAAGACTTTTCTTACTTCATGTCATCTAGACCACTAGTTTTGCTCTCAACAGTGATTCAATTTTTCAACTCACCTACTAACGTTTTTAGTTTTATATTTCTATAAAGTTTTTTTGTGCTGTATTTGAAGCTTTCTCAATGCTGATTATTATTCATGTTCCAGTCTGTCTTTCCAGTATTTTAGTTTTTGAGGTGCTCAACCTAAGTGCCCCTCTCCTGTCTGATGGGCCCTGTAGATGTATTATTATTTTTCTTTCTTTGCTTGTTGATATTCAGATCCATCTTCTGGGGTACTTCCAGTGAGAATATCCACATTAGCGGCAGAAATAACAGGCTTCTAAATTCTGAACCAGTAGTTGAACAGCAGGCAGATTGTCAATCGATCCCTCATTAAAGTACACAAAGCATCCACTTTGGTCATCAATATCTTTTACCTTTCTAAACTGCAGAGAGGATTGAGATAGCCATTTAACATCCTAGGTCTTTAGGACTGGGAAGACAAAGCTTGTTCATGCTGGCAGAAGGATATTTTTTTTCCGCTGGGGTTCACAGAGCTAAGTTTTCACTGGATATTCTATCTTAAGAGCTTCTCTTTGGGAAGGCCAAATTCTGGTCTCCAGGTTCTATTCATTGCCCAAATGTAAGATAGTCCTGTACCTGTTATTTTGGTCAGTTGTCCCTCATATATTCCAGGTACCACTAGATACTTTACTGACGTAGATAAGTTGGATCCAAACTGAATCAAATGCCCCATTTTTTGGTGCTATTTATACTTTTATTTATCTGTCTTCCATTATATGAATGGCCTCTATATATTGTTGTGACCATTTGAAGTTTTTTTGTGAATCCCCGAAAATACTCTGTTTTTAAACTAATCCATTCCTGTGGGTATGAGATCCTTTGATTGCATTAGATTCCCTTAAGGGACTTGGATTAGATCACTTGATTAGATCACTTTTAATTGGACTAGGTCAGTGAGGCAGGTGTGACTTAGGTTGGGTCTTAAGTGGTTGTGAAGGCTTCTTATCCCTTGATGAATGAATGCTCTGTTTATATAAGACCTGTTGCTGGGCCTTATATAAACTGAGAATATACAGAGAAACAGAGAGAAAGACAACTGTCATTTTGACCCCGCCATGTGAAAGAGAGTTCTGCAGGAGGACAGAGAAGCCCCGAGAGGCTGAGAGAGGTTCCAGAGTCTGGAATCAGCAGAGCACAGAGGCATGGAAAGAGGCTCATGAGGGGCTGTGCCCACAGAGCAGCTCAAGGCTGAAGAGATGAGCCATATGCCTGATTACCCACAGCTGAACTTGGGGCAAAAGCAGAGCAACTGAGAATGAGTGAAGAGGCCCGGAAAGAGACGAGTCCTATGCCTGATCACTCACAGCTGAGCTCCATGGAGTCCATGAGCCTGGAGGGGAAGGCAGGGACCTTGGCAGAGATCTGCTGCCATCCTGCCTTGCCACGTGGTAGGACTACAGGATCTGCCTGCAGATGACCTTGGTGAGAAAGCATCCTTAGTTTGGACATTTTCACAACCTCAGAACTGTAAGCTTTTACCCTAATTCATTTCCCATTATAAAAGCCAACCCAGTTCTGGTTCTTTGCATTGGCAGCCCTGTGGCAAACTAAGACACCTGGTTGACAGAGGCATCCTACACACTCTCTAGAACCAGGTCATTTTACTCCTTTCATGAAGCACTTCCCTACCCACAGGATCTCTCCTCTGAATATTTCTTATATCCACTGTCTCTCCCATTCGGTCTAGAGACTTAATTTGTTTACTGCCTGTAACAGTGCTTGACACATAGTGGTAACTCAAAACATATTCATTTCATGAATAAATAAATGAATTCATGCCAACACGAGTAGTTTTATGCAAGATCAAATATGGGGAATTTATATATGTCACAGCATCTGGTACTGTGTGATATACTTAATAAAAATTAATGTTTGTTGGAGTATGTTCTAAGAAGCAAAAGTGGTTGATCACTGGGAATCTTTTATTTTAGTGCTCTCTTCTATTAAATGTCAAAATATTTGTATAATTTTATTAAAATATCATTGGTGAGGTATATAAACTAAATGTGTTGAAAGCATCTAAGATCAAATACTGTGTCTTAGTCGTTGGTTTTATCCCTAGTATAATGCAAGACTGTTAAGTTGGAAATACCTTTGTCCCTCCTTGAACTCAAATTCAATAGTTGCGAGGTGGAACCCAGGTATCTACAGCTTTAATAAGTACCCAGGGGATTCTGGTGAAGGTCTTCCAAAATCCACGCTTGGAGGCACCCTGGTTAGTGCCTTAATACATATCTTTGAAATGAATTAATTCGCCTAAAGAAGCTTCATCATTTCCTAATAAACTGTTATCTAAGGAATGAAATGCTTTCTTTTTTCTCGTAAAAGAGAGTTTTAATATATAATGTCTGCTTTTATGGAGCTATATCCCTGACTTAAATGCCATGAGAAACATGACAGGTGATTTGGAGCTGAGATAATTTATGTAAGTGTGTAAAAGGAAAGGAGCAATATGAAATGTTCAGAATAGGGATACATAGAGTCAGAATGTAGATTAGTGATTACTGGGTCTGGGGGAGGGCCAGTGTGGAGTGACTGCTAAGAGGTATGGAGTTTCTTTTTGGGGTGATGAAAATGTAATGGTTGTACAACATAGTGAATATACTGAAAAGTGCTGAATATTACATATTAAAGGAAGGACTTTATAGTATTGGAATAATACTTTAATACAGCTTTTATGAAAAAGAAAAAGAGAAGTTCAGTATATTATACAAAGATTAACAAGTAAAATGAAAAAAAAACCACAAAGTAACAACTGTGCACTTACTTCTGGCTCGTTATAGGGTTGAGATCTTTGGGGAAAACTTTGCTATAAGAAACTGGGCATCAAGAGACTTTCATATTCCAGTCTGCTTGTGAACACCTCTTACCCCTTGCTGAATGAATGCTCTGTCAGTAGAACTCAAATATCAAATGCGATTATGTACCTTATGACCAGAAAGAATAATTCAATTTACCAGGTAAACAAGCCTGCCATGCACACACGCACACAAATACACACTCACAGAGCTCATGTGTTAGTATTCTCCTGGTCACATAAAGGAAAAGGAAAATAGAAAAATGTCTCCAGCTTCTCTGTGTAAGGATAAAAATTGAATTTCATTTCTTAAAACTATTAATATTGCCTTGTTGGCTCACCTGATTTCTATCTAGTCATTTTTGAAGGGTAAGCATCTATCTTCCTTTCCTACCAGCCCTTAGCTCTAAGAAAATGATTCAGAAACCCACAGCTCCTCTTGCAGCTTGACAGTGAATGGCAGAATGAGCAGAAAGGAATGATATTTTCAGGCAAGCACTGAGGGAAGCTTCATAAGTGAGCATTTCTTTGTGATTTTGAGAGAGAGAACTGTAGAGATTTGGCTAGATAGGCTTTGATATTTATTTTGTTCAAAATAGTAATAAACATTCAAAAGATGCCACAAACCATCTGAAGCCATGCGAGAGAAGGAACGCTTGATTTTATTTACACCTTTGTTTTTTCTTTAAACTCAAGCACAATGATAAATACTAAAAAAAACCTGAAACAAAAAATATGCATTTGATATTATTCTTTACATATATTATTGGAAAGTAACTTTAAAAGTAATAGTAGATTTTTCTTGTACCATTTGTAGGCATAGAAGGATAATATTGCATTCAGTGGTTACATTGTGTCACCCCTCACTGATGTGCAGGAATGAGGTTTTTCCAACACGGGCAGAACACTCATTACTTAGCAAACCCTCGATTTAGAAACAGTCTTATTTATTGAGGGAGGTATGGAAAACACCAGTCTTATTTCTAGAAACTATGCTAAGTGGAAGTCCTCAAAATAATAGTTGGAAAATGGCAAAGAGATGATAACCCTCTGGTACTATATGCTTCCACGACTGAAATGGGTTAGTTAATAAAGTAGATTAGCTCTCTCACACACAGTTACATTGGTCAGCAATCTTTATGTGGACTACCTGTATATTGTTATATATCCACCCTGTTCTTGGCTTAAACATACTTTGTGGCATTATATTTAGATTGTATACTCTGAATATTAAATTTACATTGTAGTAAAATTGATTTCATTCAGAGTCTGCATGGCTTGGGTAAACAGAATCATTTGCTTACCTAGCCTGGCCGCTGCAGGTGGCAAAGAAAGAGAAAAGGGAATTCCCCTACCCTTGATAACACATAACATGTGTCATTATGAGGAAAAGATAACATCAAAGAATAATAAGAATAAACAAAGCCACACTAATATAATGTCTGCTACACACCTGGCCTTCTGATGGAAGCTTTGTATATAGATTGTGTAATCCTATTTATAACACTGGGAATTAAATCTAATTATGGCTCTTTTATCCATCTGGAAACTAAGGTTCAAATAACTTGCTATAGGTTACAAGGCTAATAAGTGACAGAGCTAAAATGAAAATCCATGTCCACCTGATGCCAATGCTTTCTCTCTTTCTGAAATGTGCACTGCTCCTTCAAGTTAATTAATTAATTAATTAACCAAATATTTGCTGAGACCTTACGATGCTAAGGTTACTGAGGTGACCTATCGAGATATGGGACTTGTTCTCTTTCTGGGAATTTCATTCATCTCAACATCCTCTTTCCCAGACTCACTTCTCTCTTTCTTTCATGGTTCATTGTTTAGGGAAATATAGTTTCAGCACTAACTATCTGACAAGTCTGGAGAATACAACTGTAAGTCACTATCTCCGTCCTCTATTACTGCCTTGTAGGAAGACAGACAGTTACAAAATTAATGGCATGTACTATGATAGATGAATCCACGATTTTGTGAAGGCTCAGCATATTGCAGCTATGCTAGAGGTGGGGACAGGGAGGCTGGCTTTGAAAGAATGCTGGTCTTATTGCAAGGCTGTCCACATGCCGAAAACCAGTTCCTGTCCTTTCATATGCTCTGTAGAGGCTACTCTTTCTTTCTTTTTCTTTATTAGAGAAGTTGTATGTTTACAGAACACTAATTCATAAAAGACTGGATTCCCATATACCACCCTATTATTAACTCCTTGTATTGGTGTGGAACACTCGTTACAATCGATGAAAGTACCTTTTAAAAATTGTGCCATTAGCAATAGTTAACAGAGTTCCCTATGTAGTGCACTTCCATGGATTTAAAAGAAGTTTTTGTTACCATCTATA
Organism: Tolypeutes matacus; assembly: GCA_026826555.1. Classification (NCBI taxonomy): domain Eukaryota; kingdom Metazoa; phylum Chordata; class Mammalia; order Cingulata; family Chlamyphoridae; genus Tolypeutes; species Tolypeutes matacus. Next base: position 8,829,049 of record JAKSZT010026446.1, on the reverse strand, counting down.
CAACATGTATACACATTTCCCCTTTAACCACATTCATATATATATATATATATAGATATAAATTTCAGTGCTGTTAACTGCATTCACAATATTGTACTACCATCACCACCGTTCATTACCAGAATATTTCCATCATTCCAAATAGGGACTCTGTACATTTTAAGCCATAACTTCCCACTTCCTATTGCCACCCTGCTTCCCTCCTGGTAACCTATATTCTAGATTCTGACTCTATGAGCTTGTTTATTCTAATTACTTCAAATCAGTGAGATTATGCAATATTTGCCCTTTTGTTTCTGGGTTATTTCACTCAACATGATGTCTTCACAGCTCATTTATGTTGATGCATATATCAGAATTTCATTCCTTTTTATGGTGGAATAATATTCCTTTGTATGTATATACCACATTTTGTTTATCCATTCATCAGTCGATTGACACTTGGTTTGCTTCTATCTTTTAGCAGTTGTGAATAATACTGCTATGAACATCAGTGTGAAAATATCTGTGAGAGTTGCTGCTTTCAATTCCTTTGGGTATATACCTAGTAATGGGATTGCTGGGTCATATGGTAATTTGATACTTAAATTTCTGAGGAACAGCCAAACTGTCTTCCGCAGTGACTTCACCATTTTACATTGCCACCAGCAATGACTGCTCTTTTCTTTTCAAATCTTTCTCTTTTTTTCCAAAATCTTAACCTCCAAATGAGATAAAAATTAAAAACACTAGCTCTGTCCCAAAGTGCTTCAATTTCTTAATCTTCTGGTTGTAGCATAGATTCTCACAAGGAATATCATTCACTTAACATTATGACTGATAGGTTAATCATCTCTAGCTTATGCATACTAGAGAAGATAGTACAGTTTTAAATACTGTTGAATACATTTATTTTACAGATAAATTTGGGAAGAGTTGACATCTTCCAATATTGACTCTTCTACTCCATGAACACTGAATGTCTCTCCTATTTAGATCTTTGATATATATTTTTTGTCAATGATTTTTAGTTTTCCACATATAGATTTTATACATATTTTGCTGGATTTATTTTTAAAATTCATTTTAAATATTACCCTGTTTTTAATTTCAAAATTAAGTTGTTCTTTGCTCACATATAGGAAAGAAATTGACTGTTGTTTATTAGCTTTCTTGTCCTGTGATCTTGCTATAATCATGTATTAGCTCCAGGAGGTTTTTGGTCAATTCTCATGGATTTCTTATAGATAATCTCATAATTTGTAAAAAATAAAGTTTTATTTCTTCCCTCCTAATCTATATATTTAATTTTCTTTTCTTGTCTTATTGCATTAGCTAGGATTTTGAGTATGATGCTGAATAGGAGAGGGCATACTCTCACTTTGATCCTGACCATAGGGGAAAAGCATCCAGTTCCTCACAATTAAGTATGATGGAAGATGTAGGTTGTTTGTAGATGTTGTTTATTAAGTTGAGGAGGTTCTCCTCTCTTCCTACTATACTGAGAGTTTTTCTGATAAATAGGTGTTGGATTTTGTCTAATGCTTGTTTTTTGCATCAACAGATATGGTCATATGGTGTTTCTTCTTTATCCTGCTAACGTGGTAGATTGTATTAATTGATTTTTAAATGTTGAACTTGCCTTTCACACTTTGAATAAATCCCACACAGTTATGGTGTTGCTAATATTTTTTTTTATTAATTTTGCATCTGTGTTCTTGAGAGATATTGGCCTGTAGTATTCCTTCCTTGTTAGGTCTTTATCTGGATTTAGTATTAGAGATATGCTGGCTTCAGTGAATATGTTGGGTAATGTTTCTACTGCTTTTATTTTCTGGAGAAGATTGTAGATAATTGATGTCAGTTCTTCTTTAAAAGTTTGGTAGAATTCACCAGTGAAGCCATTTGGGCTTAGTGTTTTCTGTTTGAAGGGTTATTAATTATTGATTCAAATTCTTAATAGATTTTGAGTTCTGATTTTCTACTTTTCCTTGATTTTCTGCCTGCTTGGCCAATCTTTTACTGAAAGACTGATGTTGACATCACCAGTAGATTTGCTTATTTCTTCTTACTGTTGATATCAGTATTTGATTCACGTATTTTTGATGCTCTGTTGTTAGGTACATACACATATAAGGATTATTATTATGTATCTTGAAAAATGACCCCTTTGTATTTACGTAATGCCCTTCTTTATCTCTGTTAATTTTCCTTGTTCTGAAGTCTGCTTTGTCTGAAATTAATATAGCAATTATAGCTTTATTCTTATTAGTGTTATTATGGTATATCTTTCTCCATCCTTTATTTTAATCTGTGTGTGTCTTTATATTTGTAGGTTTCTTGTAGACAAGATATAGTTGAGGCTTGTTTTTTCAGACTAACACTCTGATAGTCTATGTTTTCTTTTTTATTGGTGTATTTACATCTAAAATGAGTATTGGTAGCTGGATTAATATCGACCATGTTTATAACTTTTCTCTTCATTATACTTGTTCTTTGTTCCTTTTTATCTTTGTCTCTTTTCCTGACTTCGATTTTATTGAACATATTAAATGATGATTCATATTCTCTCCTCCCTTAGCATATAAATTACACTTCTATTTAAGTATTTTTTATTGTTTGCCCTAGTGTTTGCTGTTTACATTTCTAATTAAACTAAGTTAACTTTCAAATTCTACTATAGCATTTCATGGGTAAAGAAGATAGATTATAAAGGAGTATTTCCAATTCCTCCTTCCCATTCCATATAATGTTGCTTTGATTCATTTCACTTATCCATATGCTTTAATCACATAATACAGTTATTGTTTTTCCTGTAACAGTCATCTATGAGATGAATTAAAATCAGAAAAATAAAAAATATATTTTATTTTTTCCTTTTCTTACAGTTTTCCTTTCTTTATGTAGTTGAATTTCTGACATATCATTTTCCTTCTCCTGTTAGAACTTCTTTTAACATCTTGCACAGCTGGTTTGCTTGCACTGAACTCCCTCAGTTTTTGTTTGCCTTGAAATTCTTTATTTTCCTTTACTTTTGAAGTATAATTTTGCTGGATAGATATCGAATTCTTGGTAGCTTTTTTTTTTTTTGCCTCCTTTTTGTCTTTGCGTTTCCCCAAGATCTCATTCTAAATAGACTCTCTGCTTTGCAGCATTTTCAGCCGTAATCCCCTGTTATTATACTGGAGGCTCATTGCTGTGGTGTTAAGGGGTAATGGAGGGAAGGGGAAGCATTCTGCAAACTTATGATTAAATCTTCGTCTTTCAGTGGATCTATGTATCTAGGATGTGAGGATCCCCCACCCCCTTAGGTGAGACAGGAGGACTAGAGAGGCCTGGAGTTGTGTAATTGTCCTTCTCCATACACAAAAAGAAGGCTTCGGTAAAGTCATTTTACTGGACATCTGGCCTTTATTCTGGAAATATTTCAAAATGCCTACATTTCACCTCCCCAAGCCAGGGCCTTGGGGGATTTTTCTTGGCTCTTACCATGAGATTGTGGTAAGGTTCCCAGAGTAAAACCCACAGGAGTTTAGGCACCCCCCCCCCCAAGACTGCAGCCCCCAGGAGTTTTTAACTCTCAAGCTAGTCCATACTCAGCCTCCAGCAATTCATCAAAATCACCATTTAAGTGTTCCTACAGGTTTATGGCTCCAGTGGCTTCAGCTCTAGGTAAAATGGTATCAAATGTGACTCTTTCTCTGGAATTCAGGGTGGTAGTTTGCTATGTGACCTCAGTTTTCTGATGGGTCCAAGAAAAGTCATTGATCAGGTTTTTTTTCTTGTGTGGATGGTAGCAACACCTTCTGAGTTCTATATATGTCTGAGCTGAAACCAAAATATTGAGAAGCGATTTTTAGATAATCAACATATTTGAATTGTAGGAACAACACAATTGTCAGCAGGAAAACAAACTAAAAATGCAGACTGACTAGGAAAGCTGCTATCAAAACTAAATTTTGCATCTGCTTTGCAGAGTTTCCTTAGTCCTCAGACTCTAATTCCTCTAGCACTTGGTCTATAACATCTGCTTCTCTCCTATCCAAGGTAATAAATAATTTATCTGCTTCCACACCTTTGATTCAAAATGACATAAACGGTATTTTTAAAAGCTCTATACTGCTATAGTTTCTGTGTCATATGGGATAGCATATCCAGCGCCCTCATCTAGATACGTGAATAAAATATGCAGTGGCCTGGTCTGGGAGGTGTAGTTTATTTTCAGACCCTGCATACAAAAAAGAAATGAGTGGATTTTCTCCTTCATCTTTTTTGGGTGTAACTGTGCTGAGTGAGAAAGACTCTTGCCACTTAGAAAACTAAGTTCATGCCTTTAGGAGCTTAGCACATTTGGTGATAGACACATAATGGCCATACAATGGGACAGACTATAGTTATTTGTGGGATATATTCTTATTTTTAAATTTCTAATCTGATAATAAGCAATATCTTAGCAAAGTTTTTACATGGAATAATTTGGAGGAAGGGGTGACACTTCATAGTTTTGAAATTAGAGCAAGTTTGAGAAGGGACCCTTGGAAGAACTCGCTCCCCCCAGGGAGCTCCCCCCAGGGAGGGGAACAGTGGGCTTAACAGTCACTTGATACATGTAACTGCCTCAGAAACCCAACCCTACAGTCAGCTATTTTGGCAAAAGTTATAGTACTCTTTTGGGGTAGATGTAGCTAAAGCTTTAGTTGTTTTACTTAATCTCATCAGTAAGAATCTTATTTTAGTTATTATAACATTAATAATTTTAAAAAGTCCCATTAAATAGGATAAAATAATTTTAAAGCAAACAACTCATGTGTAATCTTATGATGCAAGGCACAATCCCTTATAGCACAGGAGAAGTTAAAGAGTCAAGACATGTCCATGTTCTTCATTTCTCTCATCTTTGACCTTGAATATGGCAATATAATTCACAAAATAAGTAGTCGTTTTATTTTAAACTTACTATACCCTGGAGAGATATTCATCCGTATTTATAAAATGAACCCCCACACATTTAAAAAAATAGAACTCAGAGATGATATTGAAGGAAACCATTTAGTTCTGCCTTTTTCCTTCATTCATCACTTAGTTCACTAAGCTAATGTCATAAAATAAAAATGGCTTGTATGATTTCTCCATCCTCTCCAATTTGGAGAGAGATGAGGAGCTGTGAAGTTATCTTATTCTACTGCATTTACTAAAAATTAGCGAATGGCTTGAAATTGTACAGGCATAGAACAATGCAAAAATGTAATCCGAACAACTAATTTTGGTGATAAAGTCAAATTATTTTTTCAGTATTTTGCAAATTATGCAAATATACAAAATTTGATGTTTTCCTATAAATATTTTGGTTTATGTTCTATCCCTTTAAGTTGGAACCAAAAAATGTTTTCAGCAAATATTTGCATTACTAGACAGAACTAGGGATTTGATAATTGTTCAATAATGTTAACTTGCTGACATTTTTAAATTAAAAAACATTTTTCTTGATTTTGAGGTCTTGTTTCTGGATCACTTGTACTTTGTCTCAGGGTCCTCAATCCCAGGGTTTTTCTCCACCTTGTCTATGGGGATTCTGATAGATGTGGAGACCAGTCTCATCCTGACAGCTTTGATTCAAAAGATAAGAGTTTAGGAATTTTGAACTTCAGGAAGGTCTCCAAGTAATTCTATTATGAACTCAGGTTGAAAGTAATTATCATGTTCATATTGTCTTATTCATTTCCCCTGTTAACCTAAATATTTTTACAACAAATGAAATTGAGTTAGTAAAGTAGCACAATAAATACGTTGTTCAGCTGTTAAATCCTATGGCTCACACCAGGTAGCATAAGTAAGTGGTCAGAATAACACACACCTGTGATCCATGAAAGACCTGTATGTCTAATGGCATGTCTTATGATGGTAGAGAACCGAGAAAGCATATATAAATTGAGTTGTGAACAGATTAGAGAATTATGAATGCAAAATAATTCTTTTGATCTATAATTTGTGTTTTCTTCAAATTCATATCTCTTACCATAAGTAACGGAGAGTAACATTTATTGAATACTTATGGCATGGTGCTAAGCATGTTATATAAATTAACTCATTGAAACCTTATGAAGACTCAGTGAAGTTGGACTAAATATTATGACCATTTTACAGGTGAGAAAATGGAAATGTATGGAGGCTAAATAATATGGCCAAAGAGTCCATGGCTACATATCTTTGAGCTCTATTTCAAAGCCAGTTGTGGTGGATTGAATTATGTACCCCCAAAGAGCATGTTCCTGATCTTAATCTCCCTGTGGATGGGAACCCACTGTAAATAGGACCTTTGAAAGATGTTTTTTCTAGTTAAGATGTATGAATCAGGATGGGTCTTAAACTTATTACTGGAGACCTTAAAGAGAAGCCCACAGGGCAAAAGCCAGTGAGGGAGAAGTAGATGTTGGAAGTCAATGGAACCCAGTAGAGAAGGGGAGGACGTCACCATGTGCTTTGCCATGCGAACAGAAAAACCGAGAACCCAAGGATCCCTGGCAGCCAGCCCTAGAATGTCCCACCCAGCCTTCAGGGAGGAAGCATTACTTGGCAGATGCCTCAGTTTAGGACTTCTACCCGAGAAACCATGAGCCAATAAATTCCTGTTATGAAGCTAACATTTAGGCTCTGTAATTTTCAGAGGCTCATCACTTATCTAATATATCATGCAAATTGCACTAAAATTTTTTTAAGAGGATGTTTCTACCTGATAATCAAAGTGTCAATTTATAAGCAGAGAGAAAGCATGACAGGAGTGAATTCAGAATTTTAGAGAATGGAAGAATGATTATAATGAAACTTGAATGTCCTAGAAAATACAGGACCATGATAACTGTGGTGAGTATGGGTGTGTGAGTATGTGTTTGTGCATATACATGTGTTCGTCCATTCTTGTACTTTTTGGTAACAAATATTCAGATATTTTTCCATTAAATATTATAAAAGATGATTATAAAAAATGTAAGGGGAAAACCAAAAAGGATTTGGTGCTTCATAACTGCAAAAGATAAAGAAGCCAAATTACTTTGAAATGAAAATATTCGCATATTTTAAATCTCTTCTCACAGTTCCTACATGGATTATGCTAGTTTTCTGTCTTTTATTTTAAAGTTACTGATGAGTTGATTGAAAATTGTGTGCAATACAGCAGGTGTTTCTTGTTTTTGCTTTGGGAGAATAATCATAACGAGCTACCAAAAATAATTTAAAAAATGAGAATAAACTTAGAATAATAAGTAAATCTCTTTTATAAATTAAAGCTCTGTTTTCATGAAGACAGTATAGTTGCATGAACCACACAGTGAGAAAACAGAGCTGGGAAATAAACCAATACTAAAGCATGCATTTTAAAATATCTAAATTGATGAAAATGATACATTGATTCATTTCATTTCATTTATTTGACATTTTCTTTCTAACTTTCCATTTTCAAAATATCAGTTCATCTTCATTCTTTATGTAATGATCATATTCTCCACGCCAAAAAATTTATCCACATCCTATTCCAAAACAAACACACAATCTCACATGCATAGGAGCACAGACACATACACGCACACACACAAATACGGATAGACACAGGTGATGCACACGTAAGCAGGCACAAATGCACACACTCAAAAATACATGCAAATGTACACACACACACTGAGATTGGGAAAATCATCTTTATGTAAATACTTGTTTAACGGATTTATATTTCTAGTAAGTGCAAATGCCAAATCAAGGCTTTAGAATAAACTTGAATTTTAATTAAAATATGACATTCATGCAGAAAAACAAATTTTACCCAAATGAATCCCAAGTGTAGACTTAATTAATATTTATAAAGTAAACACTTGTGTAAACCCCATAGAGGTCAAGGAATGGAGTAATTCCAGAACTCTAGAAGCCTTGATTCTTTCCTCTCCCAAAGGTAACAAAAATCTTCAAATTTATGGTCATTATTTCCTTTTTTATCTTTATATTTTTACTACCTATGAATGTTTCACTAATTATGATATTTCAGTCCATTTTTGACATTTTCTTAATTGTGTTATGCAGCACGTACTCCTTTGCATCTCTCTTCCTCAGTATTTGTGAGCTTGACTTATCCATGCAGTTGAATTCTTTCATTTTCATCTCTATGAATAATAACAGTCTACTCTATGACTTTACCGGAATTTATTTATCCATTCTTGTTTCAGTGTATTTGGGGTATTTGACTTGTTTCTAGTTGAACTCTTATAAACAGTATAGTTGTAAATACTTTTGAAATGGTCTCTTAGTTTTACTGTACATACATGTTTCCAGGTAAATAACAAGAAGATAATTATTTGGTTATAAGTAGAGTGGCCATGTAATTTATTATACACCTTTGGACACTTTGAGAGGTAAAGGGTGTTCTAAAATAATTAATATTGCATAATTTTAAATAGGGATTTCTTGACCAGCAAAAAGGTTTTTATACTATATATTGACTAGCCAAATAATAGTCCTATTCTAACCATTTTCAAAATGAAATTATTTCTAATAAAGTTAACATATGTGTACATTTAAGAAAATTGAAATACGATAAGCAAAAAAATTCTGGGTCATATGTATTCAGTTATATTAATCATCTTGTTAGTGATAATTATCGCTCACCATTTTTATGTGGAGTGGCTTTAAAATTTTGACTGGTTTATAGTTGAGAAAAATATTCTCTCTACAGATGCTGCTGTAAATCCTGTGCACAGAGCAAATTTTGGTCATTACAAAATATTTTGCATTGAAAAGTTTCAATATTTTAACCTAAATATTTTCACAGATAATTCCTTTTGGACTCCAGTAAAAATATGTTTCTTCTTAAAATAGTTTCACAAGAAAAAATTCTTGAAATAGATTGTTTTATTTATCATGCAAAATAATAGGCCTTCTTACTTTCATTGCATTCTAATAAAAATATTGTTTATCATAATAAAAATAGGAACTCCATGAAAAGTCTCCTATCCTAAGTCAAGATATTATATAAAACAACTACAGAATTCAAAAATTAAATCTTATAAACAGATTGCATGCTCTTTGTTTAATTCATTCAGTTCTTCCCTTGATTTTGTAAAATCTTTTGGTTTTACATGTTTTATTTTCAATAACTAAATCACTGAAAACTTCAAAAGCTGACATTTTTTACTATATTTATTTAATAATTTGTTTAAATATTTTTAGTGATTTTGGAAAAACAAAGGCTACCCAACCTAGAAGACCTTAGGGGACATTTACAAAAATGTTCAATGCAGCACATTTAGTTTGGTTTAAAAAATAATTCTTCAAAGACTCAGACGTTTCTTAAATCCAACGTTTGCTGTAAACTGCAATGCTGAAGGACTATTTTTATTTGTTTCAGCATCAAGTTTACCACAAAAATTTATAGTTCTGTCACTCCAGTTGTATATATTGTAAAATCTGACCACTACAGCTTCTGTTTAGATTGGTAGAATATCACAGTTTGTTTGGATGGGATTATGAATTTTGTATGCACCACAGATCCAAGTACACGTCTGCTACTCAGGTCTCTTAATTTAGAAACAACATCACTTTTACCATGATTCTAAGCTCCATTAATATTTGTGTTATTATATCACCATTAAACAATAAGTTTCATGTTTCACCTTTGTCAGAATGACTTTCTAAATACTTTTATCCGTGAATTTAATGAAAAAATATTATTGGAATGAACTTAAATGATTTCTGTTCAAAGCATCTGATGAAACTTATAAAAGCAAGCATCTTTTAACTTTTTTCTGCTAGTGGAGTCAATATACTAACAGCTATCTGTTATTAGTCAAAATAAAACTTGGATATGAACAAAATTAATTTAGGAGAAAAGTCATTTGATTTAAATGAAAAATCATGCTACACGGAGAGCCAGGTAAATGTATTTTCTTCAGCCCTGTATGTCAAATCACTATTTTTGGTGACCATCTTCTTAAAATTACTAGCTTTTGAAGTGGATGTTGAGTCTCCTTCAACAGGTGTGTGTAATATAGTTTTTAATGTGAACAGTAATAATAATTAGAGCCCACAGGAAGATTATAAATATTCACAAACATTTTGTGAAATTTTTGTTCATTTCAGTTTTACTAAAAAATAAAAATTCCATACTTAAATTTTTCAGTTTATATGTACATGCAGGTAAAATGTACTATTTTGAGGTTTATCTTTTTAAAAAATGACAATTTATTCTTAAAGAAGTTTTAGATTATAGAAAAGTTGCATTGAAAATGTAGGTGATTTCCATATACCCCACCCCCGACCCCTCTCACATTTTCGCCTAATAATAACATCTTACACTACTGTGGTTAATTTTTACAATTAATGAACAAATATTGAAGCATTGTGTATTAGGCAGCCAAAGGGGTGCTGATGCAAAATACCAGAAATCTGTTTGCTTTTATAAAGGGCATTTATTTGGGGTAGAAGCTTACAATTACCAGGCCATAAAGCATCAGTTACTTTCCTCACCAAAGTCTGTTGCCATGTGTTGGAGCAAGATGGCTGCTGACATCTGCCAAGAGTTCAGGCTTCCTGGGTTCCTCTCTTCCCAGGGCTTGTTTCTTTCCGGGCTCAGCTGCCCTGCTCTCTCCATGGCCAGTTGTAGACTATCAAGTGACGGGCTCTGTCTCTCTCCCCATGGCTCGATCCTCTCTGGGCTCAGGGTCTCTGCTCCTCTGTGTGCTTAGGTTCAAGCTCAAAACCTCAGCACCAGAACTCCAACTCACTCCTCTTCTCTGCTGTGTAGTTTTATCTGGGAGTCCCCACCCACTGCTGTGGCCCAGTTGAAGCCCTAATCATAATTTAATCACGCTTAGGTACAGACCAGTTTACAAATATAATCCAATATCTATTTTTAGAATTCATAAACAATGCCAAACTGCCACACATTGCTACTAACCATGATTTATAGTTTATATTATGGTTTATGCTTTGTACCATACAATTTTATAGTTTTAACAAAACGTACAACAACCTATATCCATTATTGCAAAAATCATGCTGAACAATTCCAGTGCCCTAAAAATGCCCTATGTCCCACCTATTCTTCCCTCAGAAATTCCGGTAACCACTATCTTTATATTAATGTTACAAGTTCTTCCATTACTACATTAATAATAAGTCCACTTTGGTGCATGTTTGCATTTCTCCCTTATGTTTGGTTATTCCTCAGTCTTGAGGATTTGGGGATGGTAATGCCCGCTCTGCTTCAGATTGAAAGGGGGCTTAGATCTTATGGGACAGATGGAATGAAATGTTTTGCTTGCCGTTGTAGATGTCTTTGCTGAAATCTCAATTTAGTTCCATTGATCAGTATGTCTAACCTTGTGGCAATACCATGCAGTTTTGACATCTGTACTTTGTAGTATGCTTTAAAGTCAGGTAGCGTGATTCCTCCAATTTTGTTTTTCCTTTTCAAGAAATTTTGGCCTATTTGGGGCCCAATGCACTTCCAAATAAATTTGATAATTGGCTCTTCCAGTTCAGTAAAAAATGCTGTTGGAACTCTTATTGGTATTGAGCTGAATCTATAAATCAATTTGGGTAAGGTAGTCATCTTAATGATATTTAGTCTTCCAATCCATGAACATGGAATATTCTTCCATTTATTTAGGCCTTCTTTGATTTCCTTTAGCAATGTTGTGTAGTTTTAGGGTGATGTTGGCATCATAGAATGAGTTAGGTAATGTTCCCTCCTCTTCAAATTTTTGGAAGAGTTTGAGTAGGATTGGTATTAGTTCTTTCTGGAATGATTGATAGAATTCACCTGTGAAGCCATCTGGTCCTGGGCTTTTCTTGGTTGGAAGGTTTTTGATGATTAATTCAGTCTCACTACTTGTGATAGGTCTGTTGAGTTTTCTGTTTCACCTTTAGTCAATGTAGGTTTATATTCTTTATTTCTGTTGTGTCAGTAGTGATATTCGCTCTCATTTCTGATTTTATAGTTTTGCATTTTCTATCTTTTTTGCTGTTAGTCTAGCTAAGGGTTTGCCGATTTTATTAATCTTCTCAAAGAACCAGCTTTTGGTTTTGTAAATTCATTTTAATTTTTTAAAAATGATTTATTTATTTATTTACTTTTATCCATTTTTATGCCCCCCCCCCCGTTTTTGCTGTTTTTGTGTCCATTTTCTGGGCAATTCTCTGTGCCTGTTTCCTGCCCTCCCTTCTTATCCTTCCCCTCCTGTCTTCACTGGGATTTGGTCCTGGGAAACTCTGATGTGGGGGAGAGGAGTCCTACCTTCTGCGTCACCTTAATTCCTGGTTTTTCGGCTAGTCTCGCCTTGGCTCTCCCTTGTGTCACTTTCTTGTTATATCATCATCTTGCTGCATGGCTCAGTGGGGCCTCACGGCGCACCTGCGCAAGGGGCCTGACGGCTCACTCACGCACAGGGCCTGGGGGGCTCACCCACTCGCGGGGCCTAGCGGTGCTCCCACTTGCAGGGCCTGATGTACACCCGCGCACAGGGCCTCGCGGTGCACCACTAGGAGGGCATGGCGGCCTGTGTGCCTTCTATATTTTTCTTTATTTTTAGTGGTGGTCCTGGGGATCGAACCCAGGTCCCTCCATATGGGAGACAGATGCTCAACCATTTGAGCCACATCCACCCCCTAATTTTTTTTCATCCTCAATTTCATTTAATTCTGCTCTAATCTTTATTTCCTTCCTTTTGCTTGCTTTGGTATTAGTTTGTTGTTCTTTTACTTGTTCCTCCAGGTGTGTAGTTAGATATTTAATTTTAGCTCTTTCTTCTTGAATGTAGGCCTTTAGGGCTGTAAATTTCCCTCTCAGCATTTATTTAGCTGCATCCCATAAATTTTTATATGCTGTGTCCTCATTTTCATTTACTTTGAGGTAGTTACTGATTTCTCTGGCAATTTCCTCCTTGACCCACTGATTGTTTAAGAGTGTGTTGTTTAACCTCCTTATATTTATGCCTATTCCAGTACTCCATCCTTTATTGATTTCTAGCTTCATTCTATTGTGGTCAGAGAAAGTTCTTTGTATAATTTCAAACTTTCTAAATTCCTTGAGACTTGTTCTATGACTTAACATGGGCAGTTGAGAAGAATGTATATTCTGCTATATTTGGATGTAATGTTCTGTATAAGTCTACTAGGTCTAGTTCCTCTAACATTTTATTCAAGATCTCTGTTTTTTTTTTTTTTTTTTTTTTTTTTTAATTGAACCTCTGTCTAGGTTTCTATCTAATGGTGATAATAGTGGATTAAATTTCACCACTATGATTGTAGTGGCATCTATTTCTTCCCTTAGTTTTGCCAGTATTAGCCTCAAGTATTTTGGGGCTCCCTGGTTTGGGTACATATATATTTATGATTGTTCTTTCTTCTTGGTAGAGAAGAATATATTAATAGTATATATTGTGTTAATATACAGTGTCCTTCTTTGTCTCTTACAACAGTTCTTACATTTAAAGTCTACTTTGTCTAATATTAGTATAGCAACTCCTGCCCTTTTTTGGGTACTATTTGTGTGTAAAATCACTTTCCAACCTTTCTCATGCAATCTGTTTGAGTCTCTGAGTCTAAGATGAGTTTCTTGTAGACAGTATATAGATGGGTCATATTTCCATATCCATTCCGTCAATCCGTGCCTTTTGATTGGAGAGTTTAATCCATTAACATTCAGTGTTATTACTGTAAAGGCAGTACTTACTTCAGCCATTTTTTTCTTTACGCTATGTCATGTTTTATTTTTATTTCTTTTAAAAAATCCTTTTAGTTATTCTTACCAACAATCTTCCTTTCTACTCTTACTTCTATCCTTTCTCCTGTTTTTTCCTTTCAACCTGCAGAACTCTCTTTAGTATTTCTTGAAGTGCAGGACTCTTGTTGACAAATTCTCTCAATTTCTATTTATCTGTGAATATTTTGAACTCTCCTTCATTTTTGAATGACAGTTTTGCTGGATACAGAATTCTTGGCTGGCAGTTTTTTTTCTTTCAACACCTTAACTGTTATACTGTTTCCTTCTTGCTTCTGTGGTTTCAGATGATAAATCAACACTTAATCTTTTTGAGCTTCCTTCATATGTGATGGATCTCTTTTCTCTTTCTGCTTTCAAGATTCTTTGTTTTTGGCTTTTTTTTCTGTTACAAATGCTGCTCTTCTTTTTTATGTTTTTTTTTTTTTTTAATTTTTAAAGAAGATTTAGATTACATAAATGTTACACCAAAAATATAGGGGATTCCCATATATCCCACCTTTCTCCCTCCCACACTTTCTCCCATTAACAACATCTTTCATTAGTGTGATACATTTGTTACAAATGATGAACACATATTGAAGCATTGTTACTAAGCATGGTCTTAATTTACATGATGGTTTACACTTTGCACCCCACAATTTTATAGGTTTTGACAAAATGTATAATGGCTTGTATCTGTCATTGCAATGTCTTGCAGAACAATTCCATTGTCCCCAAAATACCCCATGTTACACCTATTCTTTCCTCATCCTCCCCTCAGAAACTTTGGCGATCACTGCCTTTATATCAATGTTACAAGTTCTTCCATTACTAGAATAATAATAAGTATACTTTAGTCCATAGTTGCATTCCCCCATTATGTTTCTTCATTCACCCATATTGTGGATTTTAGGATGGTGATGCCACTCAGCTTCCAACTGACAGGGGGCTTAGATCCCATGGGGCAGATGGATGGAACTGTCTTACTTGCAGTTGTAGATCTCTGTTTTTTGGATGGGCATTTTCCATCATCATCCTTTTGTTAGTTGTCCTGGGTGAGTTTGATGAACTGGAAAGTAGGTGTTGGCTGCAGCTTTGCTGAGATTCAGGGCTCACCCTGCATATGAATGGCTGGAAGGTTTAAGTCTCTGGGACTTATATTTAACAGTTTTAGTGCTACTTATAGGTTCATATAAAAGGGGCATAAGGGCCATAGGTAGGAAAATTATAAATGAATCTAACTCCAATACATTGAGGTTATCATAATATGCAAAGTAAGGCCCACTGACAGAGTGCCCATTTCCTGGGGTTGTCTGCCCTGCCTTTAGTGTCCGTATGTCTCTATAGCCTCAGAACCCCCCTGCTTGAAGTACCGTTTACTGTTTACTGTGCAGACAGTGAGATTCTCCTGAGATGTGCATAAATGCAACCTCTGGAATGACCTCCCAGCTCACTTTGAATCTCTTAGCCTTAAAAACTCATTTTGACAATCTGATAAGTATAAAGTCTCAGGATAGGTCTGCTTTTATTGTGCTTGGCATACTCTGAGCTTCCTGGACATATATATCCATTTCATTCATAAGGATTGGGAAATATTTGCCCACTATTCCCTCAAACACTCCAACTGCTCCCTTTCCCTTCTCTTCTCCCTTTGGGGTGCCCATAATGTTAATGTTTATGGGTTTCATGTTGTCACTCAATTCCCTGAGTCTCTGCTGAATTTTTTCCTTTTTTTTTTTTTTTGTTTGTAGGTTCTGCTGTATGTGTGATTTCAGATATCCTATCTTCCATGTCACTAATTCTTTCCTCTGCCTGTTCAAATCTGTTTTTATGTGCTTCTTATGTGTTTTAGGTACCAGGGGCTGGGGATTGAACTTGGGACCTAGTAGGTGGGGAACTAGTACTGAACCACTGAGCCACATTGGCTTCCCTAAGTTGGTTTTATCATTTGTTTTGCTTCTTATTTGTTTTTTTCAGGAGGCACTGGAAATCAAACCTGGGACCTCCAATGTGGGAGGTGGATGCTCAACTGCTTGAGCCACATCTGCTCCCTCTAATGTATTTTTTATTTCATGCACTATGTCTTTCATCATTGTAAGATCTGTTATCTTTTTTATGTATTTTTACAGTTTCTTTTGTATGTTCCCGCATTGTCTTCTTCATAGCCTTTATCTCTTCCTTCATTACATTGAATTGATTAAGGATATTTGTTTGGACATCCTTGATTAGTTGTTCCACATTTTCTGTCTCCTCCTGCTTTTTAGTTTGTTCATTAGACTGGGCCATGACTTTCTGTTTCTTAGTATGGCTTGTCATTTTTTGCTCATGTTTAGGCATCTGTTTATCTTGATAGGTTTTTTCAGTTGGTTAATTTCTCTTTATAGTCTAGGGTTTTATTTTTGATTGTTTGTTTTTATTTTGAGTCTTTTTTATCATGTGGTTACACATATTCTTTATCCTTGTCATTGCCCATGTTCAACAGAAAAAAATATTAGATCCACAGAAAAGAAAAGAAAGAAGAAGAGAAAAAAGAAAAAGAGAAGAAAAATAAATAATAAGAGGGAAAAATAGTAAACAGGAATAAAAATTTTAAAAGGTTAAAAAAAGAAATAGGAAATAATAAAATGAAATAAAATAAAAAGAAACCCAGATAAGTGAGAAGGGAAGAAAGAAAGACAAAACAGGGAAAAGCAGGAAGGAAGAAAAGAAGAGGGGAAAATAAGAGAAAGAGAAATAAGAAAGAAAAAAATACAAAGAGTAGGGAAGGTGAAAAAAAAGAGTAAAATAATAATAAAATATAAAAACAGGAGGAAAAAAAGAAAAAAGTGAAAAAATAAAAGATGAGAAATGGGAAGAGAAGAAAGAAGAAGAAAAACAGGAATAGAGGGAATGAAAATAAGGAAGAGGAGAAGAAGAAACAAACAAGCAAAGCAAAACAAAACAAAACAAAAGGACACAAAAATCTTGGTCTCCCTTTCAAACCACCAGGACTACCTAGGCTCCTCCTCTCCTAAAAGTAGGCCAAAATGATCATCCCACAAAAAATTTTAAAAAATAAAATTAAAACTAATTAAAACAGGCCTCTCTCTCAGGCCACCAGCTACTCAGCAGTTTACTCCTCTCCAGTTGTTTGTACCTGTCTGTCTATCACTCCCCATAGCCAGCCTCTCTGCCAGTACTGGGATAAAGGGGAAAAAAGGAAAAAATAAAAACCTCCAGCTAAATTCCTTCATCAATCCCCACAGCTCACCTGGCTCTCCCCTACCCTAAGCAGACTGGGCACATGTCTGACTGTGGGATCACTCCTCAGCAGCTCCCCTCTCCCCCAGGGCAGGCTGCATGGTTTTCCTCTCCCCTCAGATGTTTGGTATGCCCCCTTCTTCAGGGCTGGGTGCTACACTCCCTTCTTCTCTGGGGTGGTTGGCCATCTCCCCTCCTCCCCATACCCAGCTGGGACCCCCTCCATCTCCAGCTGTCCTTTCCTATGGCCCCTGCCATTCCTGACTTTGCCATCTTGGATCTCCTAAGATGTACTTTTGATTTTGAGCCCATTTCTGCTGAAAAGTGTTATTGTAAAATAAAGAGTATTACCAAACAATAGCATAAATACAATAAACAGTTCTAGATATACACTTTATGGTAAATCCCATAATTCCTGTGGCAAGAACATATGGATCAGCAGTTATTAACCAGGGGTCCATGAGCTTGAATTAGAATCTTAAAAAAACATTATTCTTGTGGGGACGTGTTGTGCGGGTGTGAAATATTTATTAAATAATACACAGTAGAGTGTGGACTTAGTAAGGGGTCCATGGTTTTCACCTCACTGGCAAAGGGGTCTGCAGAACCAAAAAGGTTAAGAATCCCTGATATAGATACAGATTATTCTCTAGAAATTCTATGGCAAGATAATTCAGCCTCTATTTTCCATGGATTTCACATAAATCTTAGCTGTAATTTCCTACATCCCCAGTGACTCCCACCATTTGGTGGCCTGTAAGCATTCTGCATTTTTCAGACTGTAGCACTGGTTTAGGGTCAAGTGGGTGGTAAAACAAGTAGGAGGCAAGACCACCAGTGTTAAATAACATGCTAATCTCTACCATAACCAGAAGGAGCTAGCTGCCTGAGAACATTTCATTTTATCAGTGAGGGCATTTCACTGGCACGGGCCTTTTTCAAGTCCTTGTAGCCAACTGTGCTTCATCTCCACAAAACCTGAAGCTGCTCCTGAAAATATGTGCATTAAAATGCCATGTATGCTCCTCAAGGTCTTGTGGTAGGTGGTAGTTTCTTAAACCTTACACCCAAAGCATAAGCAATGAAAGAAAAAATAGATAAATGGGACCTCCTCAAAATTAAACACTTTTTGTTCTTCAACAGACTGTTACGAAAGTAAAAAGGCAGCCTACTTAATGGGAAAAAAGATTTGTAAACCACATTTCCAACAAGGGCTTGAAATCCACGTTATATAAAGAGATAATACAACTCCATGATAAAAAGACAAGCAACCCAATTAAAAAATGGACAAAAGATGTGAACAGACAGTTCTCCAAAGAGGAAATACAAATGGCCAAAAAGCACGTGAAAAAATGTTCATCATCACTAGCTATTAGGGAAATGCAGATCAAAACTATAATGAGATACCATTTCATACCTTAAAGAATAGCCATTATCAAAAAACAGAAAACCACAAGTGCTAGAGAGGATGTGGAGAAATAAGAACACTCCTTCACTGTTGGTTGGAATGTAGAATGGTGCAGCCTCTGTTGGAAAACAGTTTAGTAGTACCTCAAAAAGCTGAGGTACTTATTATCCAGCAATCCTGTTACTAGGAATACATTCAGAAGAAATGAAAGCAAGGAAGCAAGCTGCCATTTGCATACTGATATCCATAGTAGCATTATTCACAAATGCTAAAATATGGAACCAGCACAAGTATCCATCAACCAATAAATGGCTAAACAAAATGTGGTATATACATATAATGGAATACTATTCAGCTGTAAGAAGAAATGAAATTGGGGTGCATATGGCAACATAGATGAACCTTGAGGATATTATGATAAGCCAGACACAAAAGTACAAATATTGTATGGTCTTACTAATATGAATTAAATACAACGTGTAAACTCATGGAGGTAAACTCTAGAGAATAAGATACTAGGAAATAGAATGGGTTGAGAATGGGAGCTGATGCTCAATATAAGTAGAATTTTTAATAAGGTTTATTGTAAAATTGTGGAAGTGAATAGATGTGATGGTAACACATTATAGTGAGCATAAATTGATTAACACTACTGATTTATAAATGAGATTGTAGCTGAAAGGGGTAGTCTGTGGACATAAATGTCAATTGAAAGGAAACTAGAGAATAATCTAGGAAATCTATAAAACTGATTTCAGTGGTGAATGAAGATTGGGGTTAATAGTATAAATGTAAGATTGTTCATTTATAAAGTATTAAGCATATGGTGATATATGGGGAAATTACAACTAATATAACTAATAGATGATAGTTAACAGTAATATTGTAATATTTTTGCTGCAATGACAAAGAAGTTATACCAATTCTCAGAGACAACAATAGGGGGTCATAAGAGGGTATGAGATTTTTCCTTTTGGAGTAATGAAAATGTTCTAAAATTGACCGAGGTGATGATAGCCCAACTCTGATGAAAATGAGTGTACCTTTTGAATGAATTGTACAAAACATGGGGCTGTATACACAGGGAATCCAGTAGTAATATTTTGATGATGCTATTTCATAGTTTGTAACAAAAGTTTCACAACAATGCAAGGTGTTGGTGGTGGGGTGATGTATGAGAGCCCTGTATGGTGACATGCATGTTTACTTTGTAAGTTCACAACTTTCACTATACACTTATTGTTTATATATGTTCATGTATGAATGATATGCCTCAATACAATTTTATTTAAAAATGCTATATTTGTAAAAATGTCTTTCACAAACAAATGCATATTTCTAATTGTTCATTATGTATTTGTGTATATTCATATATTCTAACCAACAGATCAGAAAGTATATGCACTGAATGTTGAAGAATGATTATTTTTGGAGTTGGGACAAACTTTAGGAGCTGAGGTAAGGGCAAGAATAGTTTGAGGGAGATTTTATTTTATATACCTGATAAAATTTTTGTAAAATATATAGATATTGTATGATTTGTGTAATTTAAATAAAACTTTAATTTTAGAAATTTCAGAGAGGCAAAAGAAAATCCTTAGCATAATTTTAATTTTTATCGGGTTCAGATAAAGGATAAAAAGTTGGAAGTAAAAAATAATATGAACAATAATATTAAGACTTAGAGGATAGTTTGACATCCTGCAACATACGTCTAAAGGAAGTTACAAAAAATGAAAACAGAGTGATATCAAAATGTAATTTAAAATTGAAAACAAAATTATGTATCGGGGAGTAGATGTGGCTCACTGGTTGAGCACTGGCTTCCCACATGGAAGGCCCCGGGTTCGGTCCCCAGTGCCTCCTAAAAAACAAAAACAAATAACAAGTTAACAAATGAAAAAACCAACTCAGGGGAGCCAATGTGGCTAGTGGTTGAGCACTGGCTTCCTACATACAAGGTTCCAGTTTCAATCCCTGGCCCTGGTACCTCAAAAAAAAAACAAACAAAAAAAATTATTTTGTATCAAAAGTTGTGAGATTTACAGACAGCATAACCAAAAAAAAGTAAATGATAAAAAATTGAAATGTTCCATCCTGGAGATTGAGTAGAGCCTTAAATTTGTTTTTTTAAAAAAAATTCATCCTTAATACTGTGCTCCTCAAAAAGTTATTAGGACTAGAAACTTAATGCAGATCCCAGATTCATTTATCTGTTTTATAATTTAGTAAAAAAATACAGAGTACCTACTAAGTCTAGACTTGGGGATAGAGTCACTAACCAACTGCACAAGGTCTTACCCATGTGAGCTTACACTGTGGAGGACAATAGAGTCTAAACAAATGAGAAGGTTTAATAGATATTATACATATTTATATATACATTTATATGGAGAGAATATGTATGAGAATATTAGAATATTAAATAGATCAGGAAGTAATAAATGCTCTAAAGAATCATAAAACAGGGAAGAGAATGAAGTGTAACCAGCAGTGCCAGGTTATCCTGGGAAGTCCTCCCGAAGGAGGTGACAGGTTGAGCAGAGAAGTGGACTGGGTGATGGGGGGTGGTGTCTGTGGAAGAGCGTTTGGGGGCAGCCAGCACAGCTAAGGGGGATCCAGAAGGCCCGAATGATTGGAGGGGAGGGAGTGCAGTGGTGAGTGGGAGAAGACCACTTAGGAGGTGGCTCAGAGGGTCTCTAGGCCAGGATAAGAGCCTGGAATATTATCTGAGGTGTGACGGAGAGCCAAGGGAGAGATTTGAGAAGAAGAGGGACAGGGTTTGATGTACTTTTTCAGGGATCCCGCTGCGTGCTGTGAGGAGAATGCCTTGTAGGAGGTCGAGAGTGGATGCAGGGAGCGGAATGAGGAGGCTAGCAGAGGCCTCCAGGCCTGTGGTGATCCTTTTTGCCTGTCTCTCCAGCTTCACCTCACAACCATCTGCCCTCTACTTGCTTGTATAAATAGGCATGTATTTGAAGGCTATTGTTTAGAAGGCCCCTTGTCCTTCTTTTCAAAAGGCCAAATGTTCCTGGCACCTTTTATATTCATTTTTTTCTCATTATTTAATCATTTGTCTTGCCTTTCTTTGAAATCTCTCTAAATTATGCACATTTATCTAAAATAGTGGGCTCTAAAAATAGAACCATGGTTCCTAGAGGGTCCAAGTAAGGTTAAGAAAATTAAGCCGAGATGAAAATTATTCTGTCTTGAAGTATTCATTAAACATATTCTGATGATTCATAAAATTGTCTTCTTATCAAAGATTCTGTTAGTGGCGGTTTTTGAACATGTATGAAGGTATTGCTAATTTAAGAATTTTGTTCATAGGCAGATTACTGTCTTAGGCCAAGTTCCCCAAGAAACAGACTTTGAGATGGAGATCGTGTGCAGGAGGTTTATTTTGGAGTGCTCTTACTCCTGGAAGAGAGCGAGAAAAACAGGATCGGGCTGAGGAAAGGTTAAGCTGCAATGGAATTGCAGCAAAGGTCTCCGATCTCAGAACACAGTTCGAAGCTGAGACAGTACGTAGCCTTCAGACACTCACACCCACCAGTCAGGGGATACTGGGTGTCCCTGGGGAGATTTATAACCTGACGCAAGGCAGCTCCCTTTGGCCCGAGGGCATGGCCCGGGGAGACAGCCCTGGCCTCTACAGCTGGGTAAATAAGCCGCCCACGTGGCTGCTGACTGGTTTTTAGTTTCAAGCCATGGTGACCAATAGCCTTTATCATTTTGTGTGTCTCTGTCATTTCCAGAGTCATTATCCTCTAAGTCAGACTGTGAAAATTCCTTAAAATTTTCCAAAGCTCAGCTGTGTCTCATCTCTTCTGTAGACTCTTTCCTAACCATGATCTGCAAATGTAGCACTCCATACTTCTCTGAATTGTACTGCATTTTTAAAACAAATCAATTTAATTGAAACATGTTAATAAAGCATAAATTCATGCAAAGTGTACAATCAATGGTGTTCAGGATAATCACATAGTTGTGCATTCATCACTTCGTTTTTAGAACACTTTCATTATTCCAGTAATAATAATAATAATAATAATAATAATAATAATAATAATAAATAATAATAAAAAGAAAAAAACCTCATCACCTCTCAATCTCTTTATGCTTTCCTTACCGTACATAGCTGCTATTCTGTTTCCTTCTCTCTAGTTTATTTGTATTTATATTTTGTAAAAACAGTCTTACATATGCAGTATCACCCATATTCATATTTTACATGAGGTTGCACTGTGCTATACAGTCCCATGTTACATTTTTAGCGTTCCTTCTAGTAATATACATGACCTTAGACTTCCCCTTTCCACCACTGTCATACCCATATAATAGTTCTGCTAGTCACAAACACCATCATGTGCTCTCACTTTTTCTATTCATTTCCAAAGATTTACAAACAACCTTTTAACCAAATCTACATAGATTAACCATCAGCTTTTTATTCCCTAACTTTATTTTAATTTCTGGTGACCTATATTCTGACTATTAATTCTATGAATTTACATGATATATTTAGTTCATAATAGCACAATCATACAGTATTTGTCCTTTTGAGTCTGGCTTGCTTCACTCAACATAATGTCCTCCAGGTTCATCCATGTTGTCATATGCTTCATGACTTCATTTCTTAACACTGCATAATAGTCCATTGTGTGTATACACAACAATTTGCTTATCCATTCATCAGTTGATGGACACCTGGGTTGTTTCCAGCTTTTGGCAATTGTGAATAACACTGCTGCAAACATGGGTGTGCAGATGTCTGTTTGTGTCACTGCTCTCAGTTCTTCTGGGTATATACCTAGTAATGGTACTAGGTCACATGGCAAATCTATATCCAACTTCTTAGGAATTGCCAAACAGTCCTCCACAGTGGCTGTACCATTCTACAGTCCCACCAGCAGTGAATAAGCATTCCTATTTCTCCACATCCTCTCCAACATTCACAGTTTTCTGACTTTTTAATAGTGGCCAATTCTAATAAGTGTGGAATGATATCTCATAGTTCTGATTTGCATTTCCCTAATTGCTAAAGATGTTGAACATTTTTCATGTGTTTCTTTGCCATTTGTATTTCTTCTTTGGACAATTGTCTTTTCAAATCTTTTGCCCATTTTAAAATCGGGCTGGGATTATGATCTCTTTATATATGATGGATATTAAATGCTTATAGGATATGTTTTTGCCAAATATCTTCTCTCATTGAATAGGCTGCATTTTCACCCTTTTGACAAAATCCTTTCAGTGCAAAGTCTTTGAGTTGATCTAGGAGAGTTGTTTGATTGTCATTGATTAATTGTCTTAAATCCTGTCTCTCTTCAGGATATTTGGTTTGTTTCTTTGACAGGGCCATCTCTTACTGTGTCCTAGCATGGCTTGTAATTTTTTGCTGATGTCTAGGCATCTGAATATGCTGGTGAATTTACTCTGATGGCTAATTTCTCTCTCTTGCTCATTCTTTTTTTTTTTTTTTTTTTTTTTTCCCCACAGCTCTTCCTTGATATTTGGTTCAACTTATTCCAAGTCTTTAAAATTTCCAAGCTTAAGTTATCAAAATCATGCCAGGGACTCACTAATGGGGGTGCAGATTTTGTCCCAGAGGTTAGGATACAGAGCAGACCAAAAGCAGTTTTTATTCATGCAGTTTCCAGACTGGCCAGTGGAGGGTGGTCGTTGGAGTACCTTCCCACAGAGGTGTTTCACGCTCTGTTTTCCTGTGTTTTGGACTAGTCAGAGCCAAGATTCAAAGCAGGCTCTGCTGGCTGAATTTCCTGAAGAAAAATCTCTGACTCCCCCCTCCCTTTTTCCTTGTAACAGCTGACAGGGAGGAAGATGTCTGTTCCTCTCTAGTCAGCTGCAGTGAGCTGGGGGTTTTATCCCAGCTTAATATCTTGGACTGTGGGAGGGGAGCTCTTCCCGGCCGCCATGGGGGTTTGGTAACTCATGTTTGTGTTTTGGGTTCTTCATCTCTCTATCCCTCACTCTCCTGGGAGTTGTGTAGCACTGTCCTAGTCTGCTGAAACCCAAAGCAGGTCCCTCAGAGAGCTTTTGGCTCTTTCTCCATTGTTTTTATGAGAGAGTTGAGCCCTATCTGCCTAATCTGATGCCATCTTCCCACTGTTCGGCATTTTGATTCTTTAATTAGCATAAGAACATTACAACAAGGAAACCACAGGTCTTTCTACATTAAAATCAGTGCTGCAAACAGTATACATATAGTATTTATTCCATCATGCTCATGTTTATTCTGCTTTGCTTCCAGCCATTTTTCTGAAGATGGAGAGGTTTGTCATATCAGTCCTGAGCTCCATAGCTGATATGTGTGTGTGTGTGTGTGTGTCTGTCTGTGTATATTTAATGGCTGCCTGACCCTGTGGCCTCTGGGCTTTGGACTCAGAGCTCCTTACACCTTTCCCAGTGACTGCAGCCTAACGCCTTCATGCTTTGCTAGCAGGATATTTGGGTGTCCTTGCCCACAGTGCTCTCCCAGGTTGGGCACCTCCACTTTCCTGCTCTGGGGCAGAGTGTGCTATCCCTCTCAGCCCCACAGCATCCCATAGGAATGCTGTCCCAGCTTTCATGGGCTCAGTTAGTGGCATCTGCACTCACTGGTCAAGGACAATAGGTCACCTCCCAGCATCTCTCCCCTAAGGCTCTCCATGGTCAGAGTTCACAAGTGTTTCCACATCTCCTGCTTCACCCACTCTGCCCCCCGTGCAGGAGCGTCCCCCACTCTGTGGGAGAAAGCAGGGCTTGGAGTAGTTGGCTGGTGACCCAAGGCCAAGGCCCCCACTGGCAAGGTCCTGCTGGCCTTCTCCCCCAGGTTCTCAGTCCTTTCCCAACTACCGGATGAAAGGGTTGTTCTGTGAGATCTCTCAGAATCCTTTTACCTC